>APFE031084025.1:0-11431 GCA_000404065.3 Pinus taeda
TCAGATCTGAGCTGTATGGTGTGTAACAGAGGTGGAGATACTTGTGAGAAGTATTATGCTGTGTAATGTTACATGACTCAATCATTAATATACAGATAGTTGGGGTTTTTAGCGAGATGCTTTCCCCGGGATACATATTGTGTTAACGTGTGAATGCTCTTGATGTTTTATTGTTATTGATGCTGCTATATTGATGATCAACGTAGAGGAGCTTACGTATTGTGTATGTTTTCCGCAATAGTACATGATCAGGATAATCTCTGTTGAATATGTGTTTAATTATTCAAAATTTCTACAAACTGTGTCGTTGATTTGGAAATATTTGTCAGCCAGTGGGAGATGATTAACATCTAGGTGAGGGGTTTGCTGGTGTTTCTCATTTAGAATGCTTTGGGAAGCCATAATTTTGTTTATTCTATTGAATTATTGTTTATCTGGCTTAAGGAGTAAGCTCAGGACTTCTGGAACAGTGGGAAAGGTGAATATAGTTTGCAGAAAATGGTTTCTTCAGATGCACAGTGGGTTTCTTCAGTTTGGCAAGGTTTTTTAATTAATTAAATTAACTAACCCTTTATAAAAAGTGTGCAAAGCTTAAATAGAGTGCCGTTCTAGTTCTTTCAAGAATACCTGGAAAAACGAAGATTTGGTGTGTAGATAGGGTTTTTTGGTAGCAGCGGAGGTTTTTGAGGCTTCAATTGTCTGTGTGCTACTTCAATTTGGAGTCTGCAGGGTCTTCAAGTTGTAAATGGGTTAAAAAAAATGGTTGAGTAGAGCTTTAGGGTTTCAAAATTGGTTGATAGAGGTTGTTTGCAACAAAATAACAGCGAAAAGGGTGAAAAGGGAAGCTTTTTGGCTTTTAACCGACAGTGGTTAAGTTTTGGGCACGTGATTAATGAATGAACAGTAAGTGGTTTCCTTTTACGTGGGGAGGCGGTTTTATGGCATATCGCACCGCTTTTGGGTGGAGGGCAATATTTTTTGAGAGCATGCGATATAACTTGGGGTTTCCATATAGTAAAAGAACGTTCATGCAAAACTGTGAATCTCGCGTTCTTTTGAGATTTTAACTGGCAGACAATGGGAGCACGCAATATCAGTATGGGTTGTCGGATCTGGGAGTGGTTGATAGGAGGGATATCATGCGACGAAGTTGGAAGGGCTGAGTCGGGATGTGGTTGGTGGGGCCCGGGGATAAATAATGCGGCAGGTTAAATATATTCAAAGGTTTAGTGAGGGTCAGGGAATTATAACGTGGGGGGTTAAATACATAAAGTGAGACTATAGGTTTAGGAAAAAATTTAGGATAAGGGGGTTTAGTGGGTTTTTAAGGAAAAAAGGGAAATTAATAAGGGGAAAATGATTTTTAAAGGGTAATGTCTAGGGAAAGGTGTGCAACAAATGGAGAAAGGCTAAAATCAAAGGAAAGGGTTACTACAAGGGGAAATGAAGAGGGAAGGGTCAAAATAAAGGGAAAGGGTTTTTACAATGGAAATGTGTTAGAATAAGAGGAAATGAAAGGGAAGGGTCCTTTGGAATCAAGAAGTGGAAATTAGTGAATGAAAAGTAATGAAGGGGTAATGGAGGGAAATTTAAATATGTAAGGGGTTTAGTAAAATGATAGGATATTAGTGAATGAGCTTCAGTATTTTGGCCTAAAATCATATAGAACTTTTTAGGGTAAACACCCAAAGTACTACACAACTTTTGTGAATGTCCCCTTTCCTTTGATAGTTCCTCCGACACATGAAACATATGATTTAAGCATGATGAAGGTGCATTTGAGTTAGCAACCTTGTGCATTCCAAAACCTCTTCTACCTACCCTTTATTTAACCTAACATTTTATCTTCAGTTATTGGGTGCATTTGAGTTTGCTGACCCTTTATTTTTTTTTCTTTGATAAGAAAACTATCTAATTCTAACCTTATAAGTTCCTATGGCTCAAATTAAACTGATGAGCTCATTTTTTTTCTCTACCTAGCTATTGATCTACCAAGATTAAATAGTTTTGCTAGATCTTCATTCTCTATCTATCAACATGAAATTTAAAGCATGAATGAATCAATATTAAACTATTTGACCACCATGGATTGTGGCATTTTGACAAGCTTCACACAACCTTATTATGCAAGGCAAAGAAAAAAGTAGTGGCATTTGAATTTGCATCACTTTCAGAATCTATTTTTTATCTCTTTTTAGTGGGGTTCATATTTTATTTTCTTTTTTTGGTCCTTTTCTTTTAGTCCTTTGATTTTTCTTTTAGGACTTACCCTCTTTACATTTTTTTTTTTTAATATGGGAAAACATTTTGCAAAAAGAAAAAGTATGTATAATATTACAAGACTGATCATTGCCAATTCAAAATTATGAATCATATTATTATAGGACCCTAACAGTGGCTCCACATGGGGATGACATTTCCTGGTGAAATGTCAAGAACTTAAGATCAGTAGCCTTTTGAAACTTTGATTATGATTGCCTTGTAACTGCTTCTCTGTGATCTGCTTTATTCATACATATGATGGTACACCTTTCAAAGCTTACGGCCTTCTCTTCGGGCTTCAACTTCAAAAGATAATCATCCAATCCAATCTAAACTTTACAATTTTATGTACAATGAGCAAAGTAAACAACTGAACTAATGTTAATCTGGGTACAAGTAATGCTTCAGCATTCTACCATTGATTGGTCCACCTGGTAGATCTATTCCATCTAATTGCTTCAAGAAAAATGCATTGTTACCTTCGTAACCATAAATGATGTAAAGGCCTTGTCATAAGAAATTAAATTTCCCATGTTTACCCTTTTCTTCTCTTCTGAAATCCCATTTAAGTACTTTGTCACCTATGTAAAAATCATCAGCTTTGGTTTTCTTGTCAAAAATCTTTTTGATTTTATCTTGGATCACTTGGGATTTGACATAGACTTCTTCCCTGGATTGTTGCAAATGTATTGTCTGATTTATCCTCCTTTGGATATCATTTGATTCTACCTATAGTTCTTGAATCATTTTCATCACTCGTACTCCTAAAGAGGATGGAAAAACAACATCCATTCCATATACTAATTGATAAGGAGATGTACTAATTGACTTTTTGGTAGCAAGTCTGTCTGCCCATAAGGAATTAACCAACCTTTTGTTTGAGGTCTTCTTATTGTCTTCTAACAATTTCTTGATGATATTAACAAGGCTTTTGTTTGAGGATTCTGCAAGTCCATTACCTTGAGGGTAATATGCAATAGAATGGCCAAGCGTAATGTGATATGTGTTACAAAAGTCTACCATTTTCTTGGATTTGAAATTAGCTGCATTATCAATAATGAGCTTTTGTGGGCATCCAAATCTTGAAAGGATATTATTTTCAAGGAATGAGATGATGATAGAATTTGTAGCTTTTCTAGAAGGGATGGCTTCTATCCATTTAGTGAAGTAATCAATGACTGTTAAAATCCATTTATGTTGGGCTGAGGAGGATGGGTGAATTTCACCAATGAAGTCAAGACCCCACTACTGAAATGGGATTTCTGTGGAGATGGGTTTGAGGGGTAAAGGTAATAGATTTTTCTTGCCTTCAAAGATTTTTCATTTGTGATAGGAGGTCACATGTTTCTTGACATCTGCAAAAAGGGTGGGCCAGTAAAAACATGCCCTTAAAATCTTATCAACAGTTGTTTTCCAGTATAGGTGTCCTCCACAATCTCTTGCATGAAATTCTTGCATAATTTTGTCAGCTTCATCTTTTCATAAACAATTCAACAAAATGCCACCATTATCTTTCCAAAATAAAGAATTGTCTATGATACAATATTTCATTGATTTCATTTTCAAGAATCTACCTTTAGTTCTAGATAAACCAGGAGGAGCTTGTAAATTTAGTAAAACAAATATGATATCTATATACCAAGGTGAATCTAAAGAAGCTTCACTGACCTGTGGAGTTGCCATCTCTTCCTGATCATCTAGAGCACCAATGAAATTTATATCTAAGGCCTAACAATTCGATTCAACCATGATTTTAGCTAAACCTTGGCCTTTCATTAGTTTTGTGGGCTTTATTTCAATATCATATTCCAAAATAGTGGCAATCCATTTGCCTCTCTTTCCCTCAAGCCCATTCTGTGTTAGAATGTCCTTTACTACTGAATTTGGAACATATGCAATAATGTGTGAGTATAAAATGTACGCTCTGAAATTTTTAGTAGCCTTCACTAAAGCAAGTGCTTGTTTTTCCATTATATTAAACTTCTGTGTAGCATCTCTTAAAGATTGTTGAAAAATGAAATAGGCTGCTCATAACTTTGATCATTCTTTTGCAACAAGACTATTGCAATAGTGTGTCCTGAAGCAAAAGAAAAAATTATAAAATCTTTTATGAAATCATGACTTATGAGGACATGTGTTTTAGTAAGGGATTCTTTGATTGCCTCAAAAGACTGCTTAGCCTCTACTATCCACTTAAGTGTTGGATCTGTCTTTAACATGTTATTTAATTCTCTTCTTAGTTTTGCTAGGTTAGAAATGAATATTCTAAGAAAAATTATTTTACCTAAGAATGATTGCAATTCTTTATTGTTTCTAGGGTGAGTGATGTTTAGGATTTCCTCTATTCTAGTTGGATCAATTCTAACGCCCTCTTTTGAAATTATGTGTCCCAAGAGTTTACCTTCTTCTAGCCCAATGGGTGTGTTTCTAGGATTCAAGAAAATGCCAAATTTTCTACATTTAATAAAAATGCTTCTCAAATGATCTAGATGTTCATTATATAATTTGGAAAACACTATGATACCATCTTGGTAAACAACTAAAAAGTCATGGATTTCTTTTGCAAAAGATATGTTCATTCCTCTTTGGAATGTTGTTCCAGCATTCATCAATCCAAAAGGCATTTTCAAATACATGAAATTACCCTAGGGAGTGGTGAATGTAGTCTTTGCTTGATCCTCTAGCTGAACTAAGATTTGGTTGTATCCAGAGAATCCATCAGGTAATTAAATTATGGATGACCCTACTACCCTCTGGAGAACATGGTGCATTTTAGGGAGGGGATAGTTATCCTTCAGTGATACTTTGTTCCAGTTTCTGAAATCAACACAAAGTTTGATTTCTCTTGTTTTCTTTCTAGTAGTGACTAAATTAGAGACCCAATCTTAATATCTAATAGGTGCTATGATTTGTGCTTCATACATCCTTTTTACTTATTTTTTAATTAATGGCATAAGAACTGGATTAATTCTCCTAAGATTTTGTTTGAAGGGTTTCTGATCTTGTTTGATGGGTATTTTATGTTGAATAATGTTGGTGTCATAAGACTTGAGGTCTTCATAACTCCAGGCAAAGACATCTTAAAATTTTTTAAACAAACTTATGCATTTCAGCTTTTCAGTTGGAGGTAATGCTTTGGATAATTTAACAAGCTTAGGTTTTTCCTTTGTTCCTAGGTTGCATTCTTCTATGTCTGGTCTTAAAGGCTCCATTTTTGGTTTCCTAACTACATCATTTGAATCAAACAGATCTTCTAATGGGACTAATCCCTTAGGCAAAATGTTATTTTTAAGGTTTAAAATCTCAGAATCATCATTAACTAATCCTTCTATTTCTACCTTTTCTAAGTTATCTATTTCTATTTTAGTGAATTTAGTTGGTTTATTTACATCTCCAGCATTTATATTTATCTCACTATCCATGGTGTCATCTATTGTACAATCAGTATCTATGTTAGAGTTTTGGAATTCTCCTTCAACATTCATGAAATCATAGATTTAAGAATCTTGTGAAAAAATCTGCCAATATTTTAGATTATTAGGTATAATAGGCTTGTGTCTTACCTCTATAGTGTACTAGTGATTGGACTATAAAGGAAATCTACAAGTGCTAGCAAAAGTAGCCAAACTGTGAGCTTGTATGTTCTGTTTCCTAGGAATAATAGCAAAATCAATTTCAAGATGTTCTCTAAGCAGATCTAGAACAATTTCTCTTTATTGGCTAAGTCTAGGATTATTCATAGAATACTCTCCTCTAATTTGTTTTCTAATCAATTCAGAGTCTCCCATGATATAAACTCTCTTGGCTCCAAGGTTTCTTACCATTTGCAATCCTAAGATCAAAGCTTCATATTTTTCCATGTTGTTTGTGCATTTAAATTTTAATCTAAAGGCATGAACTTTAGAATGATTATTTTCCATGTTATGAATCCAAACTCCTGCACCTGCTCCTAATCTGTTCACTGAACCATCAAATTCTAGGTGCCACCTAGATTCATGAAATATATTATCACTATCAGGTTCTTTGTGCTCTTGTTTTACAACTGTGTTATTGTCCTTTTTAATGTCTGAATTACATAAAATGAAAGAATCCATATCAGAATGTACAGAATAAATAGGATAATTATGTGGTTTATTTGTACTACTGACCATGTATTTCATTAAATTTTCTCTATAAAGCTTTTTGGGCTAACCAAATACTGAAATTGTGGCATAAGACATGTCTAATTGTAGAGATCCCTGCAATTTTTCTCCCCATGAGCGAGATAATAGCATTCCATACTTTGGAAGGATATCAACAACTACAATATCCATGACAATACTCTTCTCTGGGTATTGAACTAGAGTAACACACAAGTCTTTTATTAGGCCCAGGCACTTAACTTTACTAGAATCAAAAGAGAAAAGATATTTGTATGGTCTAGTTATATCTAAATCCAGTGTCTCCATGATTGCTTTTGGCATTAAATTGTGAGATGCTCATGAATCTAACATAGCATTGTGTAGGATTTGATCATGCATAGTCAAGCTAATGTAGAATGGAGGAACACCACTTTGTTCATGTTTTCCATTTACCTCAGGACCAAATATCAATTCTGGTTGGTCATCATTTAGATTAACATAGTATTCTCCTTCATCTATATTCAGTGTTTCAGTGATTTTGGCTTTGTAGGAATCATTCCTTATCAATTTTGTTAAAGGGACTGATATTTTCAATTTGGCAATTTCAATTTGGATATTAAATGGAGTCTGTGTTTTTCAGAACTCGATGACCTCCTCCTTGGCAATTGGAGTTTGTGTAGTCTTTTCTTTCTTATCTTCAGTTGCTAATTAAAATTATGTTTGGGTGTCTACTATTTTACTATTTTCAATTCTTTGATTTGGAATAGTTTGGGAAGTAGTTGAAATATGAATAGCATTTGAAGCTTGGACATCATTTGTTTTTTGGACATATTTTGAAGCTTTTAGAGCAACTGATTTTTGAATATTAGCTAAATTTTGATAATAGTATCTGTAATGTCTATAATTTTTGGACTAGATGCAATCTTTGGAGTGAAAGTTTTTTGGGTTTCTCTAGAGAGAATTTGCAGCACTTTGGTTGCAGGAACTTCCACTATTTTCTTGGTATGAGTTTGGACAGTTTTATTAGAAGGGGCTTTTGTGTTTTTCTTACTCCTAAGGTTATATTGCTTATGAACTTCATTAATGGAAAATCCATAACCTTGTTTATAATCAAAGTAATCCCCAGATTGTAGCTGTAATTGTTGTAACATGAATAATTCATGTTATTCTTGGGTAAGAAAAAGAGTATTACCATCATTTATTCCCATTAAGTTAATCTAAGTGTCTTCATCTTCTTCATTTTGGTGATAACTTTTAGCATAATTTTCTTGGAAAGGTGGTCTAATCTGTTGATCACGTGGCCCTTCTCTAGGCTTACCAGTATTGGGATTCTTCCTAAAGTTTGGATTTCTTATTTGAGGGCCTTGTTGTTCATTATCCATTGTGGTTTTGTTTCCATAATTTCTAATCTATCCACTAACTTTTATAAACTTTTAGCCAAAGTATCTATCTTAACATCTGAAGTGGATGGTTATTCCTTAATGGTAATGCTCCTCTCATTTCTCATTCTAGATCTTTTAGCCAACAAGTTAGCTTCTACACTAATTGCATCACTTTGCATCTATTCTAGAGTTGGAGGGTTTCTTTCTCTTAATTGGTATGACATATCAGTGTCAAAACCATCAGGAAGTTTGATGAGTGCCAAGTCTAGTGGAGGTTTGATATTTGCAGGGATGACATTATAAATACTATCAAACCTAGTAGGATAGTCCTAAACAAATTCATTAGGAGCTCTTCTAATGTTTTCATATTCAAATAATATTTGTAAAGGGTTTTTCTTTCTTTCCCATCTATTGATAAACAATCTATGGAAATCAGGTAAATCAACAATATGACCATCAGGTAAACCTTTAAACCATTTTTTGACATCTTCTACTAGTGTTTGTGCAAATAATCTCATTTGTACATCTTCTTCATCAATTTCATGTAATTCAAAATAATCACTCATTTTATTTACATGCTGTTGTGTAGTATATTGACCAATACCATCAAACTAAAATATTTTGCTCTGGTAGTCTTTGGGCATGGCATGTATTTGAGCTGGTAAGGTCAAAGGAGCATATCTGGAAGCAATGGCTAAGATTCTAGCTTGGCTAGGAGGTAAAGTGATAGTGCTTGCAGATGAACTTGAAGGGATTACAGTTGAGCCTGAAGGGCTTACAGATGAACTTGAAGTATTTACAGATGGAAATAAAACTCTAGGATGAAGAGGAAGCTTGGAGATGAATGACTCTATGGAATGAGGTGTAGTGGAAATAATAGATGAGGTGGTACTAAATAAATATGAATTTACAGACTCTGAAGGAATGGTAGAAGGTTTAGGAGTAGCAGCAATTAGGGCAGGTAATTCAACTGACTGTTGAAAATAGGCTTCGTCTATGTGTCTTATCAAATTTGAGGTTAAAGCATCAAGTTTGTCAAAAGTGTCTAGAACATGTTGATCTAAATCTGGAGGTATATTATTCTTCTTTGATTCAATAAATTGAATAAAAGCAGGGTCTATTATAGTATCATGGACTGAAGTTTCAGATTTGGTACAAAACAATGAATGCACAAATGATAAATCAAATTGAAGATCCTCTAAGTTTGATAACTCTTTAGGAATTGAATTTTCTTTGGTTAGCTGACTAACGCTTTCTTGAATTTCTAATTTATTGTTTTTCTTAAGATTTTGTCTGGACTATCAACAATTATAGTAGAGTTTGGATCTGGATGTGCCCTGGTATAGTATGTTCTTTTGGAAGCCAGAATTTTAAATTTTTTAATTTTTTAATGAAACCTTTCAACAACCCTAAAATGGCCTTAAGGTGAAAAGATGAGATTTAGGATTTCCTTTAAGGTTTATTAAATTGAGGACTCGTTCCCCGGTATGGTTGCCACTATGTTATCACTCTAAAATTTCCCTGGGTTTGTCATGAAAGAGATAATAAAGGTAACCATAAACCTACTTTTGAGATTAGGATCTAGCCTTCCTAATGCTCAGAGAGGGCTCTCTCTTAATGATTTAACTTTGTTGAGTTAATTGATTTTAGGCTAGTTATTTAAGCTTGGTTGGTTTTTTATTTGATTTGGTAGTGGAATTACTGATTTAGATGGATAGATAAATGTCTTTTTACCATTGGGCTATGGAGTCCAAATGTCAAGAAAACGGGACTGAATCAAGTTCTAAAGATAGTGTTCACAGGGTAAGGTAGCTAAGTAAATTCAAATCTTTTAGGTTGGATGGTGAAGTGGTTTTCAATCGGGGTCAAGGAGCAGTTAAGTATTCCTTAATCCGGATAATGAGGGAAATGAAAGGGGTCAATCGAAACTAGGGAGAAATGAAGAATTCCCTACTCTGGATATCAAAAGAAAACATTAAACTAAATAATTTCTCAAGTCAGAGTGTACTTAAAAAAATTCTGAAGTAAAATTCTTGTTATTTCATTCAAATTGGAAACACATGTATGTTTGTGAAATACTTAAGAAAATAAAAATTTGACAAATGAAATATACTTCACTGAAGTGGCCCAACACATGAATCCTGTAATGCAATGCCTTTATTACTCAGTCTAGTCTGTTGACTTTAAAATATTTACAGTAAACCCTCAGGATTTCAGATCAATGTAACTATAGAAATGTTCAGCAATCCACCCTCTATACTTCAAATTATGAAGTATTTATACATAAAATAATTACAAAATATCCTAAACTGTTTTAGGAATTATTCAAGGAAAATAAAATATCTTCATACAAGAAGATAGAGACAGATATGTAACTGATACAAGTTGCCCCTCTTTTATTGTTTGTTGTTGGCTTTTCTTTGATATTATGTTGTTTTCTCTCCTTGGTTGTTGCTTTACGCTCGCTTTCCTTTTACTCTACCTTTTGATTGATACTCTTTCATCCGATACTCTTTGACTTAGTTGATCTGTTGTTTTACTTTCACTGCACTTTTACAGTAAATCATTTAACTTTTCCCAAGTCTTTGTATATGGTAATTTAATATTTACCATTCTTTTGTAGACTTCATTAGCTTCTGTGTATTTTGCAAAGGTGGGCTTGTTTATAAAAAGATGTTTTACCTCATGCTGGAGGTAAAAGAGGTTCTCAAAAGTCTGGTAAATGACCTTTCCTGTCGGCATCCCTTTCATAGAGGAATTGTTGGCTTTCTCCTTTGCCACTTCTCTAATTCTCTTATCATAGTCTTCATGTGGCATGAACCTGTCATTAATTACCAGTGGATTAGGTAGACCTTTCTGCCTCAAAGCATCAAATTTCACCATGAACCTGCCTATTGCCAGCTCCATTATTTGGAACTTGTCCTCAAGTTGTGTCATCAAGTTCCTCTTGGTGATTACCTTCTTCAATTCTAGTATGGCCCCAGTTCTGTCAACTATTGCAAGCTCCTGCAATTCATATTTATTCTTTGAGTTAAGGAACTTGATTATTCTTGAGGCTTCTTCAGGCATATTTCCAAGTTCAGCTCTAACCCTTTGAATTGCCTCACCAGCCTCTTTGACTAGATCATTATGTTCAAATATTACCTGCATACATGGCCAAATATCATTGACTGAGCCAATGATATTGGCCCATAATAAAAAAATTAGCGTGGGCTAGTGGCTCTTTCGGTGTTAATTCTTTTTCTAAGTTATGTATCCTTTCACTTAACATGTTTGTCTTCTGAACTTCATTCTTATGCATAATTTGAGCCAGTTTCTTCTCATCCTCTACACTTTTCATTTATTCCTTAAGTCTATTTATTTCAGTGGTCTAGATGGACATATCCTCCATGGCTTTGACCAGTTTTGCTGCTTCATCACTAGGATGAGTTGTTGTTGTTGAACCTGTTGTTGATGTAGTTGTTGTTGCAGTTGGAAGTGATGTAGCTAGTGGAGTTGTTGGGGCCAATGAAGCTACCAAAGTAGAAGGGACTGCTATAGTAATTGTAGGAATAGCAGTAGCAGTAGCTGTCTCAATGCTAGACTATTTCTCATGTACTAGCTTGTCCATTTCATTCTCCATTTCCTTCAATTGGGAATTTAGTTGAAGAATGAGGTCCATCATCT
>APFE031084040.1:0-11345 GCA_000404065.3 Pinus taeda
GAGGAAACAAGTAAGGAGCCAAGTGAAAGACTGAGGTTGGTGCTATCTACTTCTCTCTCATCTATCTCTCATAAAGGAAAATGCAAGTTACTTTGAATTGTTTGTTTCTAAGATAGCTACCCATCTTAGTGGGACTAGCAACTCTGAATAGACACTAGTTTTCCCAGAAACACAAAGGGAAAGAAACCTTGAAACACTAGAACAAATGCAATGCAATGCTATTAGTGTAGAGGCCAACCTATTAGCCAAGAAAGCCCAAATGAGAAATGAAAAGAAAGTTGTATTTAAAGAGGAAACTTCCACTTCAGATGGAAAGGTAGATATTTTAGATAAGAGTTTAGAGAAAATAATGGATAGATTAGAAAACATGGAGATGAAAAATCAATGGGAAAATCAACAACCACCCCCAATAAGAAACCCTAATTTGAGGAAGAATCCCAATCCTTGAAAAAATGCTACACCAGATCAACAGATTAGGTCCCCCTTCCAACAGAACTATGTTGAGGATTCACAGAACCAAGAAGGAGAGGATGACACCCAGATAAACTTACTAGAAGCTAAAGAGGAAGACACTATTTTTTTTACTCAAGAAGAACAGTACTTATATATGTTGCAGCAGATGCAGTTACAATTTGGTGAATACTTTTATTTTAAGCAAGGATATGAGTCATCTATATATGGGGTACACAAAATATAGCTTAAGAAGTAAAAATAAAAAGAAGACTCCCATTAAAAGATCCATTTAGACCGAGACTAAGATAATAAAAGAAGCTCCAGTTACCAAAGTGTTACAAATCCTCCCTAGGGGAGCATCAGAGACATATAACCCTAAAATTATAAATATAACCTCCACTGGAACTCAAACAGAGACAATTACTGAAAACAATCAAAATAAGGGAAATCAAGGCAAAATAGTAGAAACACATTTTGAAATGACTAGTACTGAGAAATAGGATAAGAACACACAAACAAATCTCAGCTCCCTTTCAACATCAAAACTAAAATAGAAAAATTAAAAATATCAGTTCCCTTAACTGAACTGATAAAGAATGAATCCTATAGGTCACAGATAATTGAAACTTTAAATGTAGGAGAGGGAGAGGATGTTGTTAATTTGAATGATGATCATCCTGAATTATTGTTTGGCCCTAAGGCCAATGGTATTCATCATCAAGGGGGAGTTCCTCTTTTCTACATTAGCCTAAAAATTCATGACAAAATGCTTCATAATGTTATGTTGGACTCAGGGGCATCCCATAATTTTATGCCAAAGACAATCATGGAGAGACTTAACCTAGATATTGCTAGACCATATAAGGCTTTGTTTTCTTTTGACTCCAGCCAAGTTAAATGCCTTGGTTTGATCAAGGACTTATGTGTAACTCTTATCTAGTGCCCTGCAAAGAGTATTCTAATGGACATCGTAGTTACAAACATCCCACGGAAATATGGAATGTTACTATCTCACTCATGGGGAGCAAAACTACAGGGATCCTTATAGTTAGATATGTCTTATGACACCATTAATATTTTTGGCCAACCAAGAAAAATATATAGAGACCTTGATGAAATACATGGTGAGTAGTGATGAAAAACCACAAAACTTTCCCATATACTCCATGGATTCAGATATGAACTCTTTTATCTTGTACAATGCAAAACATGACAATAAGGAAATCACAGCTAAAGGCCTGAAATACAAAACAATTGATAGTGATAACATTTTTCATGAGTCAATATGGCATATAGACTTTGATGGATCTATCAATAGGTTAGGGGCTGGTGCAGGAGTGTGGATCCATAATATGGAGAATAATCATGCTGAGGGACATGCTTTCATATTCAACTTCAAGTGTGCTAATAACATGGCCAATTATGAAGCCCTAATTTTAGGGTTACAATTGGTTAGGAAACCTAGAGCCAAAAGAGTTTCCATCATGGGAGACTCAGAGCTGATTATTAAACAAATTAATGGTGAATACTTTGTGAACAATCCTAGACTTGGTCAATATAGGGATACTATCCTAGATTTGATTAAAGACCTCCTCGAAACAAACTTTGTTGCCATTCCTAGAGAAAAAAAACATGCAAGCCCATAGTCTGGCCACTTTTGCTAGTACCTATAAATTTCCATTTCAACCCAACCATCAGTACAATGCAGAAGTCAGACATAGTCTTGTTATACCAAAAAACTCAAAGTATTGGTAGATTTTCTCCCAAGATTCTCAGATTTATGATTTCATGAACAATGAAGGTGAGTTTCAGAATTGTAAGATAGATACTGACTTTATAGTAGACAATAATATAGAAAGTAACATAGATGTAAATATTTTAGATCTAGCTAAACCAACTAAATTTACTAGAGTAGAAATAGATAGTTTAGAGAATGTAGAGATTTAATAAATAATGAATTATGACCCTAAAATTCTTAATCTAAAAAATAATTTTTTTCCTAAGGGATTAGTCCCTTTAGAAGATTTGTTTGATTCTAATGATGTAGCTAGGAAACCCAAAATGGAACCTCTAAGAGCTGACATAGAAGAGGTTAACATATGAACTAAGGATAAACCAAAACTCATTAAGATATTAAAAGCCTTACCTCCAGAGGAAAAGTTTAAATATGTCAATCTGTTTAAAGACTTCCAGGATGTGTTTGGCTAGAGTTATGAAGACTTAAAATCTTATGACACCGGCATAATCAAACACAAAATACCTCTAAAAGAAGATCATAAACCTTTCAAACAAAAACTTAGGAGAATAAACCAGTTCTTATGTCGTCTATTGAGAAATAAGTTAAAAGTGTTTGATGCCCAAATTATAGCCCCCATTAGATACTCAGATTAGATTTCAAACTTAGTCACTACTATGAAAAAGATGGTGAAATTAGACTTTGTGTAGATTTCAGAAATTTAAACAAGGTGTCATTAAAAGATAACTATCCTCTACCAAAAATGGACAACATCCTGCAGAGGGTAGTAGGCTCATCCAAGATTTCACTGTTAGATGGATTCTCTAGATATAACCAGATCTTAGTTCAACCTGATGACCAAGCCAAAACTGTATTTACTACTCCATGTGGTACCTTCATGTATTTGAAGATGCCATTTGGATTAATGAATGCAGGTGCCACATTTCAAAGAGCTATGGGCATAGCTTTTGCCAACGAGATCCATGAATTCCTAGTAGTATACCAAGATGACATCACAATCTTCTCTAAATCTGAAAATGAACATCTAGAGCACCTAAGAAGAGTATTTATCAAATGTAGAAAATTTGGGATTTCTTTAAATCCCAAAAAGACACTCTTTGGTCTGGACGAGGGAAAACTGTTGGGACATATCATATCTAAATATGGGATTAGAATAAATCCTTTTAGAATAGAGGCCATTTTTACCATTACCCATCCTAGAAACATCAAAGAGTTATATTCATTTCTAGGCAAGATAAACTTTCTTAGGAGATTCATTTCAAATCTAACAGAACTGGTTAGAGAATTAAATAACATGCTAACAAAGGACTAAGCACTTAAATGGACAGTGGAGGCCAAACAATCCTTTCAAGCTATCAAGGAAGCCTTAACCAAAACTCCAGTCTTGATAAGTCCTGATTTTAACAAGGATTTTATAATTTTTTCTTTTGCTTCAGAACACACCATTGCAACAGTCCTGCTACAAAAGAACAACCAAGGATATGAACAATCGATTGCATTTTTCAGTAAATCCTTAAGAGATGCCACACTCAAATACAATATTATGGAAAAAGAAGCATTAGCTTTAGTAAAGGATATCAAAGACTTCAGAGTATACATTTTATATTCTCATGTTATTGCTTATGTTCCAAATTCTGTAGTTAAATACATTTTGACAGAAAATGGGCCTGAAGGGAAAAAAGGCAATGGATTGCCACAATATTTGAATATGACATAGAGATAAATCCAACTAAGCTTATCAAAGGCCAAGGTTTAGCAAAACTCATGGCTGAATCGAATTGTCAGGACCTTGATATAAACTTCATTAGTGCCCTTGATGATCAGGAAGAGATGGCAACTCCACCAACTAGTGAACCTTTTTCTGATTCACCCTGGTATGCAGATATTATATTTGTATTACAAAATTTACAAGCTCCTCCTTGTTTACCAAGAACTAAAGCTAGATTTTTAAAGATGGAGTCATTAAAGTATTGTATCATAGATAATGCATTGTTTTGGAAAGACAATAGTGGTATTCTTTTAAATTGTTTGCTGAAAAATGAAGCTGATAAAATCATGTAAGAGTTTCATGCAAGGGATTGTGGAGGACACTTGTACTAGAAGACTACTACTGACAAAATCCTGAGGGTTGGTTTCTATTGGCCCACTTTGTTTGCAGATGTTAAGAAACATGTGACCTCATGTCATAAATACCAAATATATGAGGGAAAGAGAAAATGTTTACCCTGGCCTCTTAAACCAATTTCCACTGAAATGCCATTTCAACAATGGGGTTTAGACTTCATTGGAGAAATACACCCAACCTCCTCAGCTCAGCACAAATGGATTATGACAGCCACTGACTATTTTACCAAATGGATAGAAGCCATACCTACTAGATAAGCCACAGACACTGTCATAATCTCATTTGTAGAGAATAATATCCTGTCAAGATTTGGATGTCCCCAGAAGCTCATCACTGATACTATAGCTACCTTTAAATCCAAAAGAATTATAGACTTTTGTAACAAATACCACATCACCCTTGGCCACTCCACAACCTATTACCCTAAAGGTAATGGACTTGCAGAATCATCTAACAAAAGCCTGGTCAATATCATTAAGAAATTGTTGGAAGATAACAAAAAGACATGGAAAAAGAAGTTAGTCAATCCCTTATGGGCAGATAGACTAACTACTAAGAAGTCCATTGGAACATCACCTTATCAGCTGGTTTAAGGGATGGATGTAGCTTTTCCATCATCTTTGGCAGTTCCAATAATGAATATCATACAAGAAGTAAAAGTGGAACCAAATGATATTCATAGAAGAATAAATCAGACCATACACCTGTAGCAGACCAGAGAAGAAGTATATGTAAAATCATAGGTAATCCAGGACAAAATCAAGAAAGTTTTTGATAAAAAGACTAAATAAGATGATTTTTACACAGGAGATAAAGTCCTTAAGTGGGATTCAAGGAGAGAAGACAAAGGCAAGCATGGAAAAATTGATTTTTTGTGGCAAGGGACTTATGTACATAACATCTCAGAGTGTAGATTGGATTGGATGGTAATCCTTTGAAGTTGAAGCCTGGAGAGAAGGCCCTGAGATTTGAAGGATTCACTATCATAAGTATCAATAAATCAGAATCAAAAAAGGACAATCCACAAGGTAACTACAGTCACAATTCAAAAGCTACTAATCTTTACAGTTCTTGACATTTCACCAACAAACGCCATCCCCCATGTAGAGCCACCATTAGAGTCCTATAGTGATAGGATTCATAATTTTGAATTGGCTGAGGTTAAGTCTTGTAATATTATACATACATCTCCTTTGTGGAAATGTTTTCCATATTAAAATTAAAAAAACGTGAAGAGGGTATGTCCTAAAAGAAATATCAAAGGACAAAAAGAATAAGAAAATATCAAAAAAATGAAAAAATATGAACCCTGAACAAAAACAGATCATGGAAGTGTGCAAGTCCAAGTGCCACTACTCTTTACTTTACTGTCTAAAATAATGGTTGTCTGCAACTTGTCATACAGGCCACAACCCATGATAATCAAATTGTTTAATCTTGACTACTTCATGTTTTGAATTTCATGTTTATAGTTAGAGAATAAAGATCTAGCAAAACAGTTTAATCTTGGCAGATCAATAGATAGGTAAAGAAATAAAAGGAGCTCATAACTTTAATTTGAGCCCTTGGAAGGTATAAGGTTAGAAGTAGATAGTTTGTTTCATAAAAGAAAAAGGAAAGAAAAGGGTTTGCTAGCTTAAGTGCACCCAATAAAGTGAAGAACAAATGTTAGGGTAATTAAAAGGGTAAGTAGAAGAAAGGTTGCAGAAATACAAGTTATTTGATGCATAAGCACATCTATCATGTTTAACCATGTGTTTTAGTGTGCATGAGAAGTTATGAAAGAAAAAGGATGCTCATAAGTTCATTTGGTTAACTTCCCCTATTCTAGTTCACTCTTCGTTATATACTTACTAATTTCACCTTTACCACTTCATTTCTTATGTAAACCCCTTCTCGCTTCATTTTTACCTTCCCCCTTGGTTTCACACATTCCCTAGCAAATTACCATCCAAATTCATTCCCCTACCCAAAAATCCCCTTTTTCCCTAGTGTGAAACACATTCCCCATGTAAAACATCATTTTCCCTTTGTTAATTTCCCTAAAATCCCCAAAAAAACCATCAAACCCTTTATCCTAAGTTTTATGCCCCCCGCACCCCCGCCCCCCGCATTACTTTATTAACTCCACCTTAATATCATCTTTCTGAAAAAACCTTGGCCCCACTCCATAAACCCGCATTACAGAATAACCCCGCATTTATCCATTGATTAATTACACTTAAGTGTAAGTAACCCCTGCGCCTCACTAAATGTCTCCCCCATCTCCCGTCGTGGATCTTCACCACGCGATGGCCATTGGATCTTGCACCCCCAGATCCTACGACCCTCGCCATATCGCGCCCATTCATCTCCCGACCTTTACCAACCTGAGAGCATGCGATATGGGCGGTATTTCTCGGGCCCCCTTAAGTTACGTGGCAGCATCGCGTTAAGTCATGCACTCTTGGGAAAAAACCGCCCATCTCTCAAAGGTGGTGCGATGGCTCTCTAAATCGCCTCTCCACCAAAATAAAAAACCATCACTGTTCACTAAACGCATTTCCATGCCAATTTCTAACCGCTCCCCGTTAAAAGCCCACAGAGCCTCAGTTTTACTCTTTTCGTTCATTTTCTTTGCGAAAGCATCCTAAGCTTTCCTGCGCCCCCTGGGCTTTTGCAACCGGTTCTGACTACTAATTTCCTCCTAGACATGCTCCGGAAGCCTAGTTTAGCCGTCCAGTGCATGATTGAAGCCACATAACCCTCTACAACCACCATTCAAAACCAGTTTGCATCTTGAACCACAAATTCCAGGTATTTCAACAGAGAACCAAAATGGCCCTTTCAGTTTAAAACGTACAATGAATTCAAGAAATAACTAATTGAGTGTAATTTATTTCCCTTTGAATTGAGAGTGTTTCCCCCTAAAATAACAAAAATCCCTATCCTGCAAACTACCAATACCCTATCTTTACACCAGACACATTCAAACTTCACTTCTAGAGTTGTATAAGCCCAATTTCCACATTTTATCACAAAAATGGCTGCCCAAACCTCCTTGGATGTTAGACCTATATCAACCCCTCACCTGGACATTGACCATTCAGCCCTAACAGACAGGTATTTCCAAATTAAACACACTGCTACTCTAGGGCACCTTCTGAAAATCCACTGGTGGAGGAAGGATAGGTTTCTGAACCATGTAGATGGCATTAACCTTTGGGAATCTAATTTGCCCAAGTATACATTCCTAGAAGTTCACCCATTCCCAGACATTGTACATTATTTTCATGCCTGCTATATCCCTAGCCAAAGGGATATTGTTGCCCCAAACCATGAGTTGCTATTCACCATTACACCAGGGTCTATCAACCAGATGCTGCAAATCTAGCCTAGTCCAAATTTGACCTCTTTTTCCTTTGGAAATCTATTGGACCTGTACATCACACTAGACCCAGTCAAAATAAAAATAAAAAAATCCAGAATTTGATCATTGAGGAATGCCATACTCCTACAGACATTCCACCCTATCTTGCCACTATTTTTTCAGAGACTGGCAGGCGCATAATCACCATGCTCTCATTCATCCTAGGATAGACATTAGATGAGCATGTGGATGCGGTCATCATGGCCTCCTTGACCATGTTCACTCTAGGCAAAACTCCTGCTATCATGTTTGATTATGCCCAGTTCATTGCAGACAGAATGCATGAACAATTCACCAGACTGCCCACTGAAAGAGTTTTCAAATAATCTTCAATGTTGTTTTATATGTTTTTATATTATGAGACAGACAAGTTCCCTATGAGGATCCAAAAATTGGAGATCAAGGGAAAGGAGAGATTAGTCATCTATTGGAAACCCTTGTTCTAGAAGTTTTCCACATCATTCACCTACAAAAACATCATTGACTCTTTTGTGTACCTAGTCATGAACATGCTGACTTCTAACACTCAGCCTAGAATTAGCCCAGAGATCAAGAGAGTACTGCAATTGGCCAAAAACATCAAGGTGGGAGATTGGTAGTTGTACAAAAATCACACTGAGATCAAAATTTATGGTTGTGAATAGCCCCCTATAAGTTTCCCAAATACCTCCCTATGAGGATATTTGCTCTTGAGTACTTCAGACAAATCATCAACGTTGATGAGATCCACTTCCTCACTTATAGGAAGAAAACCTAGTTCAAGGTAGAAAACCAAATGGGCCCATTCATTTGCAACAACAGAGAAGCTGGACCAAAGGCTGAGAGGTTACTTCAACAAATGAAATTCAAAAACAATTTCATGTGGCACTATGACCCTAATGGGGTCATAACCAAGCTCAGACTTAGGGTCAAGTTGGGAGCATACATCCACCACCCAAGACCTGGCATTGAACAATTTTCTAACCAGGATGAGTGGGTGTAGAACACCTTGATTGATATGGATAGAAATGTTGTGGATGTAGAGAACACACTTATTGATTTGGAAAGACAATTTGATCACAACTCTTTCCTATAGGTTCCATAACAAGGGGAGCCAATGAAAATTCCTCCTATCATACAAACTCCAGTACATGAGGAGAAGAATGCTAAGAGGAGTAGGGATGAGACATCTAGCTCTCCCACGGAGACTATTGATGAGCTTGATGAGCCAAGCAAGAGGCCCAAGTTGAATCCTGTCTTTGAACAAGAGGAGAACATTGCATCAGAGGAAATAAGTGGCATTGAGGCAATGGGACAGAAAGTAAGGGATCAAATACATCAGAGGAAACACAACAGCCATCAACCTCCAATACACAGATGATAGAGAGACAAAAGAGTATGGAGCTTTCTTCCTATGTCAGGCCAACTAATAAGGAAAAGGACATCAAATAAATATTTAAAGAGATAAAGATGAGGAATGAGAGACAAAAGGCAGAGACATATGCCCAATACCTCTAGCTCACACCACCAAACTAGACTAGACTAATGTCAGCCTTCGACATCAAATAAGGAAAAATGTAGATCTCATTCTTACAGTCCATTGTACAGCAACCGAAGACCTCAACAGACTACAGGAAGACAAATTTTGAGGTGTTGCCCAGGGATGTTCATCCCATTGATTGATAGAGCTTCACAAGCAGGTTGGAGAAATGATCTACTCCACCCTCACAACAAAGGCCATGCCTACCTACAAGCTGCAAGATTCATTGGACAATGTAACAACTCAATTCAAGCTAGAGAAAGCATGTTCACAGGCTAAAGACACGAGGATAAAGTCCTTGGAGGACTTGGTTATTGAACTGGGCCATGACCCAAGTGATGTTAAGGCCATAGAGAAAATAATCAAAAAGAAGAATGACGACATACTAACCATCATGAAAAAACTCAAGTTGCCTCATGTGTAGCACACATACACAAAAGAAGTCTTGGAAAGCCAGACCAATCGTGAGGAAATGATGGACTTAGTGCTGCAACTGAATGACCAGTTAAAGGAGATGGAGAAGGAGTTGGATAGCTTGATCTAGCTCAAACAAGCTAGTCTTGATAATGCTCCTGCAACTATCATTCCAACAGTGACCATAACTGTACCTTCTACTTTGGCAGCAACATTAGCTCCCACTGCTCCAATGGCCACTACACTACCAACATCTGCACCAACTACATTAACAATAGGATCAACAACAATAGCCTCCGAAAGTGATGAAGCAAACATGCTAGTCAAAGAAATGGAAGAAATGTCCATTTAGACCAATGAGATGAACAAACTTAAGGAGAAAGTCACCAACCTAGAGACAGATTCCAAACTTGCCGAGATCATGCATAAAGAAGAACATCAAAGGGCTACAAGGATGAATGAAAGGATAAAAATCTTGGAGAAAGAAATGACATTGAGTGAACCTATAGGTAAGGCTGAAGAACAACTGTGGGCCAATATAATTGACTCTATCAATGATATTTCGCCATCCATCCAGCTCATTTTTTAACAAATTGAGTTAATAAAGCAGGCTACATAAGCCATTGAAAGGGTTAAAACAAAACTTGGAGATATGCCAGAGGAAGCAGCAAGAATCATCCACTTCCTCAACTCCAAGGATAAGTATGAGCTGCAAGAGCTTGAGATACCTGATATGACAGGTACAATTTTGAAGTCAGAAAAGTCCTCCCTAAGAGGAATTTGATGTTGAATTTAGAAGATAAGTGTCAAAACATGCAACTAGCCACTGACAGGTTCATGGCTAAGTTCGAAATTTTGAAGGAAAAGGGATTACCTAATCCCTTAGTAAAAAATAATAAGCTAATGACACATGAGTATTATAATAAGAAATCAGGGAAGTGGAGAGAGAATAGGTATTCACCTCATCCATGAAGCGCTTACCAATAGGCAAAGTGTTGTATCAAGCTTTTGAAAACTTGTTTTACCTCCAGCATGAGGTAAAACACTTGTTTATTAATAAGCCTACTTTTGTCAAATATACAGAGGCGTATGAAATATACATAAGATGCTCAATATCCAATTACCAGATGAGGAAAGATGGGAAAAACTGAATGATTTACTATAGTAAATACATAGTAAAAATATAAATGTATAGTAAAAAGTAAAACAACATAGTAAAAGGATATTGATAGGTCAGCAAGGTTAAAGTGCATCAGATGAAAGGTTAAAGCAAAATAGAACATCCAATGTGATGACCAAACAACCAAGCAACATAGAGGGAAAAAGATCAAAGAGCAAAGCCAGCAGAACCTAAATAACAAGGACAACAAGCAGTAGTTCAATAGTTGTCTCTATCCTCTTGCAGGAAGATACTTATTTTTCCTAGATTAGTTCTCAATGCAGTTTGAGATATTTTATAAATGCTTTTGTATAAATACTTCATGATTCGAAGTATTGTGGTGGATTATTTTACATTTGTAGAGTTATTTTGATCTTAAACCTAAGGGTGATCTTACATTTTCAAGTCAATAGACTGGAGCAAGTAATAAAAGCATTTCGCTACAAGATTCATGAGATGAGCCATTTGCAGTGAAGTACCTTCTTTGTTTGATCTTGTTACCTTCTTATG
>APFE031084040.1:11938-27929 GCA_000404065.3 Pinus taeda
CCTCTCTAAGCATTAGGAATGCTAGGTCTCGATCTCCAAAAGTCGTTTATGGTTACCTTTGACTTTTATTTCTTCATTAAATTCAAAGGAAATATCAAAGTGATAACACCACAGACATCATAGAGGGTGGTAGTATGCAAGAAACATTAATGACTCATGAGAGCAGCCAATATAGGAAAAAGAACAACTAATGTATAGTGGAGGTCTTCAAAATGTAAGGAATGGATTGATCATGAAAAATAGAAAAATGGAGATGTCTATGGAGTTTTCCCTCTTTGTGAGATCAACATTTCATGGGGAAGCTGTCAAGGATAGGGACATGGTGTAGTGTTAAATGGTTTTTGGGACCAGGGTAAGAGTTAAGGAAAGCCTCTTATTACTCCTCAAAAGGCATCTGCATTTTGGGGCATTCATTCCAGTAGTGCAGTGATTACGATGTGAAACTTTGAGGTGGAGACCAGGTTGAGATTTTTCAGAGGATTTAATGGCATGAATATGGAATATGAACATGCTAAAATGTCTTTCTATAGAGCTTGACGTAGTGCCTTTGCAGGAGTAGCCAAGCATGCACTCTGAGACATGTTCCTATCATGCTAGCTAATTGTATCTACAAGTCCGAATGACTCCTGAAATGGGTCCAAAATCCAGCTTTTTTGGCCACGTCATAGTAATTGATCAGTTGAAGTTGAGTATTTTATGGGGTTGTACCACTAGTTGTGCGTCATATCATTACGTTTGCGAATATATTGTTAAACCACCTTATGAGAGCAACCATGGTAGATTTTGGAATTTCCAAAGGACAAACATTTTATGGTTGGAATTCAAGCCTCATGGAAACATATGATGATAGTGACCCTGACTATCTGTCAAAAGAAACCTTTTACAAAAAAACATGATATATACAATTTTACAGCAAAGCATGATATATACTTCTATGAATATAAAACAACACATAGGTACTTCCTCATGGTGTGATTTATTCATGATAGGAAATTTTTCCTCTAGATCTATTATGTTATATGATGGGAAATCTTAGCTGTGATCTGATGTAAGGTTTTGAGGCCTATTACGCATAAAACTATTGCTATTTTAGAACAAAAAATGGAAGCCATTTTCATTAGTTAGTATATACCTTTCTCCAATGTGATACTCATCAAATTAAGAAATAGTTAAGTGTAGATTTAAAAAGAAACAACCAACATGTAGCATATTATTCCTTGTGTTCACCTTCATCTGCTTTGTTTTTACAAGGAGCGATATGTTCTAGAGAAGAATTTTATAGCCTAAAATACGTTGGGCCTCATTGTGTAGGGTGTATTTCCTTGCCATGGTTAAGAGGTATGTTTTAAAGGGGATTCCACTTGACACACAATCCTAGGTTGCTCCATTTCCTAACAAATGTATTTTTTTAATTTTTAATTTTGTGGTTGATGATTTTATGGGGGGAGGTATTTAGTATTGTAAGTTTATTTATTGCACCCATAACCATTGTTCCCTATTCTTGGAGGGACACTTGGGTCATTGGAGAAAGAGCCTTAGCTCCCTTTGCTATTTTGAGCTTGTAACTGGTTTGCATTTACGATGAGTGATGAATCACCTAGATCGAAGGAGTGCTCCACTAGTTGGCATCTTAACACATTATTTAAGGTCACTCCATTTTCTAGAGCTTGTTGTAGCTCACAATGGTGAATTTGACCATCATGCACACATTTTTAGGGTGTGTTCTTAAGGGGTGAATTGGCTACTTCCTTGGTGAGTATGCACTAGCTCACCCTGATCTATTGTGGGTATGTTGACTTACTAATAGTGATATGTGTGAGAGTATGGAGAGATAGTTGGGTCATTGGACAAAGAGACTTATCTTACTTTGTTGTTTTGAGATTGTAATTGGTTTGCTTTTATCATGAGTGATGAATCACCTAGATCGAAGGAGTGCTCCCCTAGTTTTCACCTTAGCACATTTGTTAAGGTCACTCCATTTTCTAGATCTTGTTGTAACTTAAAATGGCCAAGTTGACCATCTTACACACACTTTTAAGGTGTATTATTAAGGGATGAATTCACTACTTCCTTGGATACTTATGGTCTCAATGTCTTTTATGTCTCTGTTACATTATGCATTTTATCCTTTACTGTAGTAACCTGCAACAATCTATTACCTTTTTTATTGTAATATATCTGTATTTCTACTCTCCTCTCATTCATTGCTATATTGATATTTGTATAGTAAAAAATTCACTCGGAATGGTGCAGTGAAGTTGGTTTCAAAGGATTCATCACAAAATAATGTAATAGCAATGGGAAGCTAGGACTGTAGCATCACTATGTGGACCACAACCAATCCATGCCCTATTTTTACTTTTGATAAGCCTTAGAGCAATTATTTGAACATTATAATTCGTTTATGCCCTAATCCAACTCTAAAGTTAAGGCTATGAGATTCACAATATAAGCCAGTTCTCCCTACTCCATAAAACTAAGGTTCACCATCAAAATATTCCCATGCACCATCATTAACCACTTCTACAACAATCTACCTAGGAGGCTTAAGTACTATCATATGAGGAAAACTCTTTTAAAGAACTGAGACCACATCAAATAAGAAAAACACATTGAATAGGAAGAATTTGCATATATTTAAATAAGTTGATATTCCTAGCTTGCTAAATACTCGATCCAAGATCCAGGGAAGTGCTTTGTAATCCTTCACTCAAGGGTTATGACACCAACCTCTTATACCATTTTCAACTGTGCCACCAATTCAAACATTTTTAAACCTAGTCAAATGTTTACCTCCGAATAGAAGTAAGAATAGGAAATACAATCCAAAAAAGATTAAAGTATCTTGTCCCTCAACAAAGTCATGGGTAAACTTGGGAAGTTAATCCATAGGGGGAAACCTTGCTTCATTCATATTGGAATCTGGATGGTGGTTGAAGAGTTCTTTCATAATACCATGTGGTTGATACACTTGTTGCACCACCTTTCATATTTTATGCAATAGTTACCAACTATCCTCATCTTCTAAAAGTCCAATCTTCTGACCCCAAGATCAGAGCTTTTAGAGAGGGATAAAGTTAATAAGATATTATCATGACAAGAGGCATCGAAGGAGAAAAAGTGACATATGATAGGTTGTAAAAATAGTTATGCCTAAATTGGAATGACAAGCAGGTATAAGAAGACCGATAAACAAAGCTCCATGTGTTTCTGTCTGGAAAATATATTAACCTTATGTAATAGTTATTAGCTATGTCCATCTTCTAAAATTCCAATCTATTGACCTCGAGATCAATACTCTTGGAGAGGGATAAAGTTAATAAAACTTCCTCATGACAAGAGGCACTAAGGAGAAAAAGTGGGACTTGAGTTGGAAACAAATAATTATGCCTAAATTGGAATGAGAAGTAGGGTTAATAAGACCGATAAACAAAGCTCCATGTTTAAGAGTCATGACATGATGATGTACCTAAAGGATCAATCATAAGGAATAATATGATAAAAAAAAGTTTAACAGATATTTGGATTTCCGAAGATGTGCAACATGTAGAAATGGCAGACTTTTGGGAGTGTGCATGGGTTGGGCACCAGCCTCTCGAAAGTATCCAATCTCTAGAAAAAATAAAAAAGGTTATGATTAATTTGTGATGAACCAAAACAAAGTATTATTGGATCATTCCCAACAAACTCTTTAGGGTCTATCACTAAAATCAAATGGAAATATCCTTTAACATGGCCAAAAAATATCTCGACTCTCAATTGATGAGGCAAAGGAAATAAAGGAGGCTCTATGATTTAGATTCACTAAATTCCAAAGAGAATAAGATGGCTTGTGTTGAAATCACACATCAAGAGGATCCTACTCACTCAAAGAAGTATATGACATGTTTCTATTAGAAGAGAAACAAATTCTTAGATTAAAGACTACAAGAAAATATGGAACCGAGGAATATGGCACAAAGTTGCAACATTTAAGTGGATATCAGTCAAAGGGAAACATAATTACACAAGAAAATTTGAAGGGAACAGCTGTACAGTTCCCAACCAGGTCTAATGGATGTTAAAGGGATGAAGAAGCCTGTGATTACATCCTGACACAATGTTTTTTTGAAAAAGAGGTATGGGAATCATGGACTCAAATGTTTGAACTATTGGCACTTTGAAACAATGAGTTAAGGAGATAATTTTAAAATGACCATCCCCACATGGAAATCATAGGTTATTAGGAAACTATAGAAATTTATTACAGACTTCATATCATAGGAAGTCAAATGTCAAGTGGTTAGGAGGGATGATCGTTATCCTCCCTACCTATGTTCAATTCCCACAAGTGATATGATTATCTCATATCAGTGTATTTTTGTAATGGATTCAAGCCTTCTTATTGAAAATTCTTGAGCCCTGATCAATATCTTACCCTTTCCTACATGTTGGAGGGTGAAATGTTTTATTATAGGGAAATAAATTATGGGAAGTAAAAGAAAGAAATAATGAGCCTTAGAAGAGGTAGAAGCGTCCTCAGTTGAGAGGATAAACCTAATCATATATTAAGGATTCAAAAGGATTGAAAAATAAGACAGATTACAAATTTCTAATTAACATCTTGAACAGGACAACCATAGTCAATAACTAGTTCATTGATGGAAACATATGATGGATTTTGAGGGCTTTACAATGAACTGTGGTTTCCTTCTATATTCCAAGTTCTCACACACAAGTAAGTCACAAAATAAGTTGGTGGATTGGCTAGCCAACCAAGCCATTATCAAAGAATTGTACCTTGAGCTTATTAAGATTAATAATGTGATTAAGGAAGTGCAGGGCCTTAAGTTCTCCCTCACCTCGAAATAGGAAACAATTCCATAATGCCAAATTTTGAGAAACAAATGGATAAACAGGGGTAGGAAAAATAACCTTAGAAAGGAAAATAGATTATCACAGATTTTGATTCAACTACACTGACTTTATGGTGATATAAATATTCCTTCTCCAAGAAAAAAAAATATAGAACCGTTGAGTATAAATATATTACGAATTTTCCTCGATTCTAGTATATGGTAAGGTTAATTGTAACTTTCGCATCAAAAGCATTCAAGCTTTTGTATTCAATGAGTTAGTAGTGAAATGGACTTTTGAACACATCTCAGTTGCTTCTTGTGTACTTCTAGTTAATGAGGAACATTCCAATTTTGAGAGAGTGTTGAGAGGATTAAGACATGATTTCCTTTTGTCTCCACTTTCTTATCATTATAGTAGATAATTTGAGAAAGATTATCAAAGAAGAAAGAGAATGAAGTCTCACTTGAGCCATTTCAATATTTGATCTCTTCAAATTTTGATTCCCTCACTCAGCTACAATTTGGGGATGCCATATTCCTATTATGAGAATATAGTGTGATAAAAGATTAACAATTTATCAATGCCATCTAGTCTCAAGGATAGTTTGGGTCGATCTATCGAGGGAAAATGTAGTCCTTTTTTATCCTTTAATGTCATTTTGAGACTAAAAATAAGAATCCTGGATATTTTACCATTCAAGGAAGATGTGATCCCTTTCATTCCAGTTATCACAGAAGGAAAAAAATGAAATTACCTAGAATTGCATCAAGAACATCATGCATGATAACTGCTCTAAGCTTAGCATTTTAATAGTCTGAAATGTGCCTTGGGTGATAATACTTTGATATGTAGTGTTTTTGAGTCAATTTCCCACTCCTCCTTTTGCTTCTGAGGCTCTGATTTTGTCCATACCTTGCTAACATGTTTTTATAAATTCACCATATCGATCTAATGTGTTACAAAAAATCACACTTCTTTGGAATCGCCTCCTTCCTCATTATTTCAAATTCACATGACTTCCCACTCACCTTCCTTTTTCTCGTGAGGTTTAAAACTTTTCTCCATTATTCATAGCACCACCCTTCTCACCTTCCTCTTGCTCTTGAGGTTTCAAAACCCTATCCATTGTTCATATCACCATCCTTCTCACATTAATTTTTCTGCTAAGATTTTGAACCTTGTTCATCATGAACAATCGATCTAGTGGAATCCAATCTAGAAAGAGCATCAAACTCTTCTTGAAAGTTGCATCAGAATCCAATGTAGAAAGACCATCAAATGGCTCCTGAATTTTGCAGCGATATCCAATGTAGAAAGAGAATCGAAATCCTTTTGAATTTTGCAGTGGAATCTAATGTAGAAACAGCATTGAACTCTCTCTCAATGTGAGAAGGAAAGTGAAAAGAGTAGCCGGAAATTTTAGATAGAACTCGTCCTAAATTTCGCAGCAGAATCCAATGTAGAAAGAGAAAAGAACTCTTCCAAACATGAGAAGTAATGTAAAAAGAGTAGAGTGAAAGTAAATTTTAATAGGTTAATTTTAGATTATCTGAAAATGTTAATTTCCATGGTAGCTTATGTTGCTACAATTGAGGTTAATTGTTTTTTTATTTGACCATGTTGTCAATATTGGGGTTGAATTTTCTTTTTTAATTTTAATTTTAATTTTTGAGAAAAAATATGTCACCTTAAGTAGAGCCTACATCTAATGGTTTTGCCTACGGGGCTTTGGATTGGTAGTGAATGGGTGTATTGTTAAGGCACTCCTTGTGATAAGTCACCAGTTCAAATTCCCCATGGGTGCTTAGGTGGTATTATATAGAAAAAAAATCTAATGATTTTGAAAACCTAGAGAGTGATCATTTTGGCATGAGGGCATCAATAAAAAATATTAAAAACTCCTTAACATAAGAAAGTATGCTCATATAAAAAGGGAAATGAGGCATGAGGTTAACACATATGGGTAATATCTACTAATCCTTAAGGAGGTGGAAAATACCCTCAAATATATGAATAATTTTATCAATAAACTCAAGTAGTTTTAGGTTGCCCATTGCTTTCGGGGAACTTCACTTAGACATCATTAACACACTATTAGAAGATAGTCATAGTTTAGTTTAAATTAATCACTCACATTAGTCATTTTTAGTTGTATTAATTATTAGCTAGTCGCATATTATAGCCCAAAACTAAATTAGTCATTTATGTTAGTTCTTTTTAGTTGGGTCACTTAAGAGTGCTAAGTTTTGGTATCATTTCACTTGGAAAATTTCTGATGACTAACTCTTTTAGTCACCTAATCCCTAATTTCTCATTTTATACTAGTGATTGTTTCTCCAAAACCTTAATCAGATCAAATAAGGGAACAAAATTCTAGGCCATAAGAAAGGAAAATAGAGGTAAAGAATATACAACCTCATATATTGAACATGGTAGGGATCATATCTTCGTTACAGATTGCCAAGATTTTTGTATCCCACTATCAAAAAGTTTTCATTCCTAAGGGTAAATACCTAAAAGTGGAAGCGTCATCTAAATGTATAGAGATATTTCCGTAAATGCTAAAGAGTCATCCAAAATAATGACGAATGATAATCCACTAAAGTGTATAGATTTCCAACCTTGGAGCTTACAAGGCCTACACCTTACGAGGCTTATGAAGAAGCAATTGGAAAATAATATTAAAAAGGATCATCCATAATAGATACATCAAACCCATTCTAAAATCAGGTAATCCCCACTCCAATGTCCATTGTGTATAATTGGCTAGTTGAATGGTTCTCATAAACACGAGATGAAACTTGAACTCCAAGTTTTCAATCTCATTAGTCAGACTGAAAAAGAAAAGTTGGAAGTTCTCAACAATAGTTAAGCTTAGTAAAAGAAAAGCTTCTTGGTCTCTACCTCATCAATATTTGGCTCTAGGCCCCCAACTCACAAGATAGGCATCATTGCCCCCTCCCATTCTTTGCTAAAGAAAAATCTTATATGCATATTTTTTTGTCTTAAACAAAAGCTAGATACCTTTGGAGACGATTTTAAAATTCTTCGTACAAAACAATTAACATTTACCATCATAAATAAATCACTACTAAGGGGCCAATTTCAGTTAAGTCTATATTTTTAATTGTGCTTGGAAAATACTTAGAATTGAAACTCTTCTTTTCTTGTGAAGAGGGTGTAACCATGTCGTGAAAAATTAATATTTTGTATGGAAAAAAAAATTGTTTTCCTGATTATTTCTCAATTGTGGTCCAAATATCCATTTTGAGTCCATAACAAAGCTAAAAAGGTGGCCATGCAGCTCAACTTCTTATGCAACTTTGACAGGACATTAGGGGAATGTTTTTTCAATTGCCAATAGTGAGGGAATCATCATGAACAAGGAAATAATTAATCATTCGATTTCCCGATATAAGGCCATCACACTGAACCAAAAGACCAAATGTATCAACCCTTAGATGTGATTGAATAAAAACCATTCCAGGAGTATTTCAACACTTCATTGGTAGGAGGTTGCTAGGCCCTGAAACACTCGACGACATAAGCATAAGTTTTCTTTTCCATAAAAGGATAATGTGTTCACGTCAATCCAATTTCGGGTATGGAGTTAGGGCCCCCAAAATGGAGGCAGTTGTAAAAGTCAAATTGGAAAATCCCATAATAAACCTAGGTCAGACATGTATCTCTTGGAATAATAATTCTTTGTTGGTTGGATAGATTACCACAATGCTCATTATCCTTCCTATAAATTCTCTTGCTTAATCAAACTTTTTACTTCCTAAAATGGGACTTCTAGAAAATACCAAAATTTATTGGAGAAACATGAGCCCTTCCATTCTAAAGCGACATTCATTTCCTTTCTAAAAGGATTTCGAATAAATAACATTTATAAAAATATTAGAAAGGAACTCTCATATTCTTTGAAGGAGGAGCATTGTAGTGGGTTTCCATAAGTATATTTCGGACATCACCATTGGTAAATAATAGTACAAGTGGAACAAGAGCGCTCCCCTTGAGTTATATTTGGTTTCCATCCTATTCGTGGTGAGTGTTTGAGACATAAAAGATAGAAACAATTTAAGTGCAATGTTGTAATAATTATTTCCAACATGTTCCTATCAATGTCCATTGAAAACAATGAACACATCTATTGGGAGAGTGTTGTACTGGTAGTTTTGAGCACTTTAGGATGATATAATTGACAAAAAAACAGAGAGTTTCGAGGTTGGGTGCTTTGGTGGAAGAGATTACAACAATTTATGGGATTTATTATTGGTAAACGAGAGTTTCTAATGCTTTTATCCTCACAATGAGTCAAATTAGTATCTTCCTCAAAAGAGAGAGTTGTAACTACATATTTCCAATGAATATTTTGGAAGGGAAGTGGTGTAATATCAATGTTTTAGGCATGTTTCAAAGGACAATGATTGTGTTAATGTTTATCATAAAGTTCAAGGTGAACAATAGTAATGACAATTGTGAGACAAGTGCACTTTGCATTACCCTTATTTTGAGTGTATTTCATATTTCAAGAAAGAATGATAGTCTTATTTGTGGAAATGGGCCAAGTTAAGGTGAAGCTAGTAAATGAAAATGGGTGTTTCTTCAATTCATTTATATTTATTCTCTCTCAAGGTACCCTAAAAACAAAAGTTGGTCACACCATGTATTTCAGGGTAGAAAATTGTGAGGCCCAGGGAAAATCCACCTTTCTTTCGAGAGTCAGGGAAATTCAACAAGGGAACATAAATGACCAATCCCTACTATGCACGCACAGAACAACAGTAAAAATGTAGCCACCAAAGGACTATACGAATAATAATTGTAGGCATAACTCCCATCTCAAGAAAACTTCTTTGGGTTGCTCCTATATCTTTTTCTAATTAAATAAAAACAAAATATGAGTAGAAAAAATAAATTTACAAGAGAGCTTAAAATATATGTTGTGTACACTTATACAATGACCTCCCTTATCAATTATAAGACATATGCCATGTAAATAATTGAAGATGTAATTGGATATGGTACAAGTTTGGAGGGATTTACTATGAATCATGAATCATCTATATTTTGTCCTCAAAATAGATCCTATCAGTATATGTGTGACAGTCATTGCAAACTCTAGGCCTTGAGGTCAATACTGTGTTAACATATATGGCTAAGAATTTCTAGAATTTCACCTCCATAGTTAGTAGGTTTGGTTTATGATAGAAATGACAACCCTATCCTAATGTTTCAATATGGATCGATGAGAACATAAATTAATAACTAACTGCGATGATAATGGAAATTAATATCCAACCAATTTGCAATAATAGGCTTGGTCTATGATATAAAATGGCAACCCTACCCTAATGCTTCAATATGGACCGATTAAGACATAAATTAATAACCAACTACAAAAATTAATAACCAGCTACTTTTCCTTAACTAAGCTAAATTTGACTCAATTTGAATATACTCACAAGATCCCATGTAGCTGCCAAATGTGAACACATAAAATATATAAAGAAATAAAGAAAAATGAAGGAATAAACTCACGTTGCAAAATTGTAGGCCACTAGAATAAGTCTGCCATGAGGAAAAGTCGTGAATGGGAGAGTTGGAATAGTGTAGATCCCGCCTTGCTAGTGTTGTTCACCTTGACCGTGATGTTGTGTTGTAAAAGGAAAAACACTAGGACATGGCGCTAGATACATCATTGGAAATAATGGAGCCTCAAAGTTGGTTGCCTTCCTTCCCACCACATTAGGGTAGAATAGATTCAACCCAAAATTTCTAAAATCCTGGATAGTTACAAGTCCCATTCAATATTCCCTTCAAAAATTTAGTGAGCATTTCCAATTGAGCTGCGATAGAGATGAGAACGACGTAACCTACCTCAAGAAATTCCCTTCTACTCCGCCTTCTTTCAATGAAGGGTACGTACGATTACTGTCGGTCTAGTCATTTCCTATGGAGGAAGAGGATGATGCTATGCTATTCTCAGAAAACCCATTTTTAGAGGAACAAAATTCACTAACCAAAATTGTCTATCTTCACCCTTGATTGAACCAAAATTAATGGTTCAAAACCCATAAGATATATCTTAAAATCAAAATCAAATGTAAACAACGGAATAAATCAATCATAAACAACATGAATTTGAATAACACACTATCGTCGCAAGATAATCATTTGTGAAGGACTCAAGACAAATGTTACAAGAATCATCACAAGGGTCTTGCACACCTCGTTCCACAAACGTTGTCATCGATGTCAAATGGGTATTTGTAACTTTTTCATTCTCCTAAATTCCGAGTACCAAAACCCACACAAGAGAAAACCCAAAATGTAGTCACAAGGGCCTTATGCACCTCCTTTCACAAAAGTTGTTTCCGATCTCAAATGGGTCTCTGTAATCTTTTCGTTCTCCTCAATTCCCAGTACCATAACCCACACAAGAACAAACCCAAAATCCAATCACAAGAATCCTACACATTTCCTTCCACAAAATCTTATACTAATGTTAAATCAATCTCTATAACTTTGTCATTCTCGTCCACTCCCAATACCAAAACCCACAGAACAGCAAACCCACAATATAGCGAGGGTTTGCAAAATACAACTAGGGTTTGCACTGATGTCAGAGGAATCGGTGAGAGGTTTACCCAAAATATAGCCAAGGCTTGCATGGGTGTCGAAGAAGTTGATGAGATCGATGGTTGTTTAATGTACATCCAAGATGGATTGTAAATTTCATATAACCTAAAACCTTTGTGTGATTAGAAAATGTTACCCCAATTCTAATTTTGTCTTAACTTAAGACATTAAAATGGTTGATTCTACTTTTGTCTTAACTTAAGACATAGAAATAGTTTTAATTTTTAATTTAACATAATTAAGATAATAACTTAAATATTTAAGACTAAATATTACTTCCCTCTTTAAATCCATGTTTCCTCTTAAAAAAATGTCTTAAACTACCCAATTCTATAGTAGTGATTTTTTACATCACTAAGACATGGGGTCATAGACCCCATAGTTGAGTGTAGAGCACCTATAGACTATTAAAAAATATATTCATTTTCAAATATTTTAATATGGAGTTTTATTTTTAACCATGGGTTATCATTTTAATTAAGTGGAAGGGATGAACTATATTGGAATTGGACTTGAGTAACTTTAAAATTTTAAATTATGAATGACCTAGATTTGATAATATGAAAATATTTTTCTTCTAAAAATACATATAAATGTTATTAGATATTACTAACATGTTAATAATAATTGATATAAAATTATGTTAATTAGTTTTATTTATAAAGTTGACTAAATATAAATAATATATAATTTTTATTTATATCAAACCATTTTATAATAAAAAATCTACCTAATATTAATTATTTTCTTGTCTACCTAATATTAATTATTTTATTAATGAAACTTGGCTTATAAGATTTGTATTAAAATTATAAAAGAGAAAATTAAGGGTATAAGACTTGTATGCAGATGATAAAAGAAAAAACTTAAGGAGCAAGATGATTTGATCTTAACAATAAAATTAAGGGTATAAGACTTGTATGTACATGATAAAAGAAAAAACCAAGGACCCAGATGATTTGATCTTAACAATAAGCCAAATCCATAAGCCAAATCCAGTACATTAAAGCTATTGGTAGGTTGAGCCAAACAACGTCTATGCAATAATCATGGAGACGAACAAGAAAACCAGACCACAAAGATAAACTGCCTCTGGATAAAAAAAATACAATGTTGCGAGACTATTTCCGCTATTTTTCGCTACAATTCAAATGAGGAAAATTTTAGATCTTAAAGATATTGTTGCTACAACCATATTTCGTCTGTACAAAATAAACTATTTTGATGTTGCTTTCATTACATGCTATTGCAAGTTTCGAGTTCCCATGCGTCAAATAACATGGCCTGCCCTAAAATATCTATGTTCATATAATCCTCAAGTTGTAGCGTATCAGAGAAATTTTCGTACAATGCAAATTGTTGATAGCTTTCAAAGTCGTCCTCGAAGTGCCAGTTTCCACCGAGGGACAAACCATCCATTGTTTCCTTTGGAGATATACATACTTCGTCCTTCAACACCAGAGCAGCGATGGGGGTAATTCCAAGCTTGTCATCTGAAGCCTCCAGGAGATAACAGAGATCATCATTGTCTTGGATTTGGTCTTCATTGCTGCTAGAAATATCAAACACCACCGAATTCTCCGTGGAGTTGAACGCAGGATTAGAAGTCGCTGCAACCTCTTCCTCCAGGGTTCTGATCACTCCAACTACGAGTTCCTCGCTGTGAGCGCATTCTACTTGATCGTCTGCTAAGGTCTGGTCCAATTGCAATATTTGAAGAAACTGCTCTCCTTCATCGCCGTGAAAACGTTTCGGCTCCTACACGTCTATGTAATCCGGCGGAACCTCGGCCTCACCGCAGCGTTTTATGAGTATTTGAGACATGATTGAGAGGTGGCCAAGAGATTCGAACATGGAACACAACGATGGTGGAGAAAAGACGGAGACAATAGTTCAGCTGCACCGACAACTGCTCTTTCTGTTATTATTGTCGAAAAGGGTTTACAGTCGATATGATCGTTGCACAGCATGTTATCTTTTCCAAGGCAGGACACCGCCGAAATTGGTGAAAATATAATTTCGATGCTGTCGTCCAACCCCGAAACCACTATTGCAATACCATAAACCACCGGAAACCATATCGCACCGCTTTTTGTTAAAGGTAGTTTCCGTACTAAGGCACTCTGATAAGATTTGGAGCAGACACGTGGATTGGGGTGACATCACCCTCTGACATTTATCGGACGATAAATGTCGGTCAAAACTGGGCACCCGATACTCGTCCCATCTGGTCCTCCATCCTCCGCCGTCCGATCGCAAGGGAGGTTCTCCTCCGTTTATTTTTCCAAAGTGCATACGGGGCCTACTAAAATTAAATGCAGCGTGGAGTAATACTATGGACCATACCCTATGTTAATGTAATGACATGGTTTTTAGGTAATGCATTTAATGTTTTTCTTACAGCACGTAATATTTCTTTTTACGGAAGTATGGGCGTATTTACGGTATGTAAGTTTTATTATTTTCCATATGAATCGTATGAGCGTTGACTCCTAATTTTAGTATCGCACAAGGTGAGGAGAGTTGGCTCGCAGCAGCGAATGGAGACTAAGTAATGTAAAACACACAGCTTGTAAAAAAGGGGATGAGACAGAGTTTACTTTTATTGGTATGAAACGCAGCATCGTAAAGTTTTTTTTAGTAATGTAAGAAATGAAAAGAATGCACAGCAGTGCAGGAGAAGGCCGAGAGGTGAAAGAAGAAAACCAGAGGAGGTTTGTGTAAAACCATGAATTTCTTCACACAACAGTGAAAAGGTAAAACAGTAAATCCCTGTAATTTTTGTTTTCACACAGCAGTGAATGTAAATAAAATATTTACACACAGTGGTGTAAAATTTCAAAGGAGACAGAGTAATTTTTTTAAAATGTTTTGGTGAATCCCTCTGAGTGAAAGAGGATGAATATGTCTCAATGAATTTATTTTAATGAATAGAAATCTTTTATGGTGGTGCAATACTCTGTTCTGTGTAATTTTTTTTAAAAGCTTCCCTGTGCACAAAAGATCCTGGAGTAAAGAAAACAGAGCATTGCCTCTGTGTATTTTATTTTTGTGTTTTTGGGATTTTCCCCTCAAAATCCCCAACAGTGGTATCAGAGCAGGCTTAGGCTCTTTGCAGGTGACAAAGAAGCTGAAGGGAGGAGTCTTTTGGTTGCAGCAGTCAGTTGTTTTAAAAATACACAGTCAAGGATTTAAAAATATAGTTAAAGAGTGCTAGGATGGCCAGCACAAGCACTGGTATGGGTATGTTTAACACCCAGCTCCCACAGTTTAATGGAAAAAACTATGACTATTGGGCTATAACCATGACAGCCCTGTTTGCCTCTCAAGATTTATGGGAATTAGTTGAAGATGGTTTTGAAGAACCAGCGGATGAAAATGAATTTAATAGATTAACTCAGGGAGATAAAGATCTATTAAAGAGCAATAGGAAGAAGGATTCAAAAGCCCGTGTGTTGTTGTATCAAGCAGTAGACCAGAGTGTGTTTCCAAGGATAGCAGTAGCTAAGACATCCAAAGAAGCATGACAAACTCTAAAGATAGCCTATCAAGGCATGGAGAAAGTGAAGACAGCAAAACTACAATTGCTGAGGAGAGATTTTGAGAATCTGAACATGAAGGAGTCAGACAATATTGATCATTTTTCACACATGTAATTGGTCTGATCACACAGATGAGGATTCATGGAGAAACCATTGAAGAAAGGAGGATTGTGGAGAAAATATTGAGGGTCTTACCCTCAAAGTTTGATGCTATTGTCACCACCATTGAAGAGACAAAGGATCTCTCAAACTTTTCAATTGATGAGCTACATGCATCACTGATAACACATGAGCAGAGATTGAGTAGGAGTGAAAACTCATCTCTAGAGCAAGCCTTTAAGACCCAGATGTCCTTTGGAAGAGGAAGAGGTCAAGGCAGAGGAAACAAGAGAGGAAGAGGCAGAAGCCAGAACATAGGTGGAAGGAACAGTCCAGCAAATGCTCAAGGAAGAGGCAGCAACTCAAATCAGAACCAAGGCCAAGGCAGCAGCCAACAAAGAGAACAACATCATGCTCAAGGCCAAAGGTATGAAAAATCCAATGTCCAATGCCATTATTATAAAAAATATGGGCATTATGCCAGTGAATGTAGGAAGAAGCAGCATGATATGAGTAATAGACAAAATGCAAATGTTACTAGAGAAAACATCTGCCAAAATAATGTGTTGTTAGCTTGTAACATGGCTGAAACAAACAGTGAAGACATATGGTTTTTAGACTCAGGTTGCAGAAACCATATGACAGGAAATATAGCTCTCTTTTCTGCCCTAGATAAAAATATGAAATCAGAAGTCACACTAGGAACTGATAGCAAAGTTTCTGTTATGGGAAAAGGGGAGGTAAAAATATTTACAAAGCAAGGATAAAGGAAAACCATAGCAGATGTCTATTATGTCCCCGGAATGAGATGTAACCTCTTGAGTGTTGGACAACTTGTTCAAAAGGGTTACAATGTTTATTTTGTG
>APFE031084040.1:29515-45438 GCA_000404065.3 Pinus taeda
ACAAGGACAGCAAGGGACACCATTGAGGATAAATGAGAGTGCTTCTCCAAGCACACCACAAGGAGGAAATTCAAGTGCGTCTTCAAGCACTTGCACACCAAATGAAAGAGGTAAGAAGTTTAGAAATCTAAGTGACTTTTATGATGAAGGAATGAATTCCTTATTTGCCTTGTTTTGTCATGTTGATGATCCTATTCATTTCGAGGATGCAATCAAAGACAAGAAATGGATAGAAGCTATGGATGAGGAGATGAATGCCATAGAAAGAAACAAAACATGGGATTTGGTTGAGCTACCAAAAGGTAAAGAAGTCATTGGAGTGAAATGGGTTTACAAGACCAAGAGCAATGCTGAAGGCAAGATAAAAAGCACAAGGCAAGGCTGGTTGTCAAAGGGTACAAGCAGCAGTATGGGAGAGATTATGATGAGACTTTTGCACCGGTTGCAAGAATGGAAACCGTGAGAGCATTGCTGTCCATAGCAGTACAAAACAAATGGAAAGTCTACCAAATGGACGTGAAGTCAGCATTCCTAAATGGAGTGTTAAAGGAAGAGGTTTATGTTGAACAGCGTCTAGGCTATGAGAAGAAAGGTGAAGAGCACAAAGTGTGCAAATTGAAGAAAGCTCTTTATGGGCTAAAGCAAGCGCCAAGAGCATGGTACAGCAGAATAGATTCATATCTATTGGATAATGAATTCGACAAGTGTGAAGGAGAACCCACCGTCTACATCAAAGAAAAAGATGGTAAAATTTAATTGTTGTCTTATATGTTGATGATGTTATTTTTACAGGTAATGATGATCAGCTCATTAAGAATTTTAAATCAGTCATGAAGGAAGAATTTGAAATGACTGACATGGGTTTCTTGAGATACTTCTTAGGCATAGAAGTAGTTCAAAATGAAAAAGGATTTTTTATCTCACAGGCAAGATATGTGGATCAAGTATTGAGCAGATTTAACATGGAAGAATGTAAGGCAGCGATCACTCCCACAGTGATGGGATTAAAACTTAGCAGAGAGGACAGCAGCAAGGATTTTGATCCTAGTTTGTACAAGAGTATTGTAGGCAGCCTTATGTATTTAACAACAACTAGGCCTGATATTATGTATGCTGTTAGTTTAATTTCCAGATTCATGGAGAGGCCAAACGAGGCACATTGGCAAGCAGCAAAAAGAATTTTGAGGTATGTCAAAGGTACCAAAATGTTTGGAATTTTATATAATGTCTCAGAACATTCAGATTTGGTTGGATACACAGATAGTGATTGGGCTGGAAGTGTTGATGATCAGAAGAGCACTTCCGATTATGTTTTCCATATGGGTTCAAGAGCCATTTCATGGGCTTCTAAGAAGCAGTCCATTATAGCATTGTCTACAGCAGAGGCTGAATATGTGGCAGCTACAGCAGCAGCATGTCAAGCAATTTGGATGAGAAGGATGTTGAGGAGCTTAGGCCAAGAGCAGGCAAAAGCGACAGTGATTTTTTGTGACAATAGCTCAGCTATTGCATTGTCAAAGAATTCAGTGTTTCATAAGAGAACGAAACACATTGATACAATGTTTCACTACATCAGAGAATTGGTGAACAATGGAGAAATTGTCCTAGAACATTGCAGGACTCATGAACAGGTTGCAGACATTTTGACAAAGCCATTGGATCAGAAAATCTTTGAATTTTTGAGGAAGTGTCTCGGTATGACCGAATGCCCAGTAGTTGAAATTAAAGGGGAGTGTTGAAAATATAATTTCAATGCTGCCATCCAACCCCCGAAACCACTATTGCAATACCATAAACCACCGGAAACCATATCGCACCGTTTTTTGTTAAAGGTAGTTTCCATACTAAGGCACTTCGATAAGATTTGGAGCAGACACGTGGATTGGGGTGACATCACCCTCTGACATTTATCGGACAATAAATGTCGGTCAAAACTGGGCACCCGATACTCGTCCCATCTGGTCCTCCATCCTCCGCCGTCTGATCGCAAGGGAGGTTCTCCTCCGTTTATTTTTCCAAAGTGCATACGGGGCCTGCTAAAATTAAATGCAGCGTGGAGTAATACTATGGACCATACCCTATGTTAATGTAATGACATGGTTTTTAGGTAATGCATTTAATGTTTTTCTTACGCCACGTAATATTTCTTTTTAGGGAAGTATGGGCGTATTTACGGTATGTAAGTTTTATTATTTTCCATATGAATCGTATGAGCGTTGACTCCTAATTTTAGTATCGCACATGATGAGGAGAGTTGGCTCGCCGCAGCGAATGAAGACTAAGTAATGTAAAACACACAGCTTGTAAAAAAGGGGATGAGACAGAGTTTATTTTTATTGGTATGAAACGCAGCAACGTAAAGTTTTTTTTAGTAATGTAAGAAATGAAAAGAGTGCACAACAGTGCAGGAGAAGGCTGAGAGGTGAAAGAAGAAAACCAGAGGAGGTTTGTGTAAAACCATGAATTGTTTCACACAGCAGTGAAAAGGTAAAACAGTAAATCCCTGTAATTTTTGTTTTCACATAGTAGTGAATGTAAATGAAATATTTACACAGTGGTGTAAAATTTCAAAGGAGACAGAGTAATTTTGTTAAAATCTTTTGGTGAATCCTTCTAAGTGAAAGAGGATGAATATGTCTCAGTGAATTTATTTTAATGAATTAAAATCTTTTATGGTGGTGCAATACTCTGTTCTGTGTAATTTTTTTTAAAAGCTTCCCTGTGCACAAAAGATCCTGGAGTAAAGAAAACAGAGCATTGTCTCTGTGTATTTTATTTTTGTGTTTTTGGGATTTTCCCCTCAAAATCCCCAACAGAAATTATGTATAAAAATAGATGAAATTCGAAGGGCATGCATGTGAAGGGTACTGCAGGCAAGCACGGCTCTGGTCTGGCATCTTCTTCTCTTTGAATATTGGTGTTGGTGAATGGTCTGCTGCAAGACAGAGACGTCGGTTTTTCAATCATCTAGATCACAAAAAGACCTCCCAACAATCTTCACATGAGGAGGGAGGTGAGAGATTTACTGAACACCAAACTCAACATTCCACCAAACCCAGGATTATATTTAGTGTTTAGCAGCGTGGGTGTACTCTACATGCCTATCGTCGCCCCTTTTGATATCTCAAGTAACTAATAGTTATGCCCGGTTTGTAGTACATGACTCACTAGTTATTTTATTTAGTTATTTATTTTAAGCAATAAATAAAGCATATTCCATTTCTTTGGTCCACTCTCGAGATATATGTCTATATATGAATGTGGGGTTGATTGGGATATAAACTGACAGAATCGAAAGTCCGTGCTCACAGGAATCCCGTGAGATGACAATGACTGAAAACCTTTTAATTATCATATATAATTCAACATAAGTAAATCACTAACAACCAATCTTAATATTTATTTTAAATCGAGGGGATAAAATTGGAAAACATTTTAAATCTACAAATAGACCGCCCAACAATCTTCACATGAGGAGGGAGGTGAGAGATTTACTGAACACCAAACTCAACATTCCACCAAACCCAGGATTATATTTAGTGTTTAGCAGCGTGCGTGTACTCTACATGCTTATCGTCGCCCATTTTGATATCTCAACTAACTAATAGTTATGCCCGGTTTGTAGTACATGACTCACTAGTTATTTTATTTAGTTATTTATTTTAAGCAATAAATAAAGCATATTCCATTTCTTTGGTCCACTCTCGAGATATATGTCTATATATGAATGTGGGGTTGATTGAGATATAAACTGACAGAATCGAAAGTCCGTGCTCACAGGAATCCCGTGAGTTGACAATGACTGAAAAACTTTTAATTATCATATATAATTCAACATAAGTAAATCACTAACAACCATTCTTAATATTTATTTTAAATCGAGGGGATAAAATTGGAAAACATTTTAAATCTACAAATGTGATGGCTTGCGGAAACTTTCACTTTAAAAATTATAATGTTTCATTTACTCGGTTACGGAAAATGATTTATAAATGCAAAACAAAACATCGCATGTTAATATATGTGAAACGCGGTTTTTTGTTATTAGAAAATGTCACAGAATTTTGGGTTCCCTGTCAGTACAGTTCTACGAAATCATAAAATTAAAGTTTTATAATATTGTTAGTCAATCGCATGGGGGTTTCTAGATGTGACTCTCATAAAATTGAAGTTTTGAAAGAAAGGTGCATGTCACCAAATTGAAAATTAAGAGATAATATGAATTTGTGATTTGTTCGGTATAGGTAACTAATTGAAATGGAATATTAAAAATAAGTTGACTTAAATTATGCTGCAAACGGTCATATCAATGACAATGACTGCGATCATGGTTTGAAATTTCAAGCCATCAAGATGCCGTGCCGCTGGGGTCCAAATTTGATTTAACGTTACTTTGGTATTTATCATTAGTTTGAAATTTAAATTTATGTGATTTGGTAGTTAGTACTATCTTTAAATAATAGATAACTTTTTTTAATTGCCCAATCATCTCTTATACTTTTGAGAATCAACATTTTTATTAAGCTGTGATGATACATGGTATTTTCAATAGATTGTATTTTTCTCTAAGTATTACCAATCATTTTCTTGAGAATATTGACTAAGAAATAAGGAAAATTAATTTCATTACCCTTAAGGAAATGCATTATCAAAAGTATATGATAGAAAAACATACTACCCAATCTACTTTCACAAGTAATAATTTTTTGGATAATCAACAATAAATTTCTCCATTTTCTTTTAAGAGTTGTGCTTGGGATGCTTTTCTTAAAGACTGAAGTATCCATACCTAGGTTTTTGAAAAATGTTCTCAATTCATTTCCTCAAATTCTTTTGTTTTTGAACCATCTTTCACCAACCCTAGGTAGCCTACTTACTTCTGCCATGAAGGATTCTGTCACTACTATTTTCACAGCTCCAATTTTTGCCTCAACTCCATTAAATTCTTAGGCAAAGGACTTTGTCACTTCTCTATCATAGCCATTGATTTTTTCTACAAATTTCGACCATTGTGCTTGTTGTAGAACCTGTTTGACTTGTGGATATCCTTCCATGAATTAATTCCCATCCTTCTTTGTGCTCACAATAACCCCCATGTTGGCGAAGTCTCAACCTGCAATTGCTTCTTTTGAAAAGGTTATGGAACGAAACGGCTTCGGAAACTTGAGTATGGATGAGAGTGAAATCGTTAATGGAAAAGAGTGAAAAGGATTTCAGAAAAATAGTGGATGAATGAGGGCATAATTATCAGTGAAATAGGGTTTATGGATTGGAGTATTTGTGCAATGATGAATGATGAATGGGCTTATGACCCACTTTGTTGATAGGACACAGTATTTATAGTTAAGTCTGAAGTTGGAATATTAATGATTATTTTGAATGGTAGTAGAGACATCTATTTTATTTCATAATCTAATGTTTCTTACATTTATTATTTAATCTAATATTTACATACCTTTTGATTTATGATTCTAATGTTTTGATTGACCTTTGTAGATTGTCCTTAGATGCCTTCAATTGCAAGCTTGATCATTTTCTTATGCCAAGATATTTAGTTGTCCCAATGGATCCGTGTCAATATCAGCTGGAGAATTTTGTTAAAGTTGTAGATTCTCAACAATTCTGTAACTGCTTATTTTGAAAAGAAAAAGAGAGTTTCAAAGAAAATGGGATTAGAACAAGGTTTAAAAAAGAAAATATAGGGTGCCAATAGTACTTGTTTTTCATCCTAATTTTTTTGTATAAACATGCGAATAGTGTTTGTTTTCATGTTTATACAATTTTACTTTTTCTATTTTTTATTTTATTATATATATATATATATATATATATAACAATAGGCTTTTTCGAGTCAATTTGGAGAAGAAGGAGAATCCTTCCTAATCACCTTTAAATCAATATTGTCTTGCACACATTTAACAAATTTCTCCTTTGTCAATGGTTTGTGATAATTTCTTAATCGATGACCATTTACAAGGAAGATCACTTTTTCTTCATCAATGGTTCTGATCCTAATTGCACCATTATCAAAGATAGTTTCAATGTCATAAGGCCCAAGCCAATGAGTTTGATATTTTCTTTGAAAATCTTTAAACTTTGAGTCAAAAAGTAATGCCCAATCTCCTGGCTGAAATTTTATTTCTTTTATGAATTTGTCATGCCATCTGGATCATTGCTGTTGAACTATATTGGTCCTTTGAATAACACCCTCTGTCATTTCATATAGTTCATTCAATTGCTCTATTATTTGTTTTTGTGCTTTAGATAGATCAAAACCCAATTCGACTATTGTCTTTCAGGTCTTTACCTAGAACTCAAAAAGAAATAATACTTTCGTCCCATAAACAAGTTCATCAGGAGTATGTCCTGTAATTTTTCTCCATGAGGTACGTTATGCCCATAAATCTTCTGGAAGCTTTTCTACCCATTCTCTTCTATGAAGATGCACAATATTGGTAAGAATTTCTTCAATTACTTTATTGGTGGATTTCGTCTCTCCATTTTCTTATGCATGATATCAAGTGGACTTTCGATGTTTCATTCTGTATTCCTCCTTTTTATTCTATACCATCTTCAATGTAAATTGAGTACCTTGATCTGTCACAATTTCCCTTGAGACACCAAAATGGGTAAAAAAATCCTCAGAAAGAAATGAAAATACAACATTTTCAGTAGTAGAAGAAGTGCTTTAGCTTCTACCCATTTTGTAACATAATTAGTGCAAACAAGAATGTACCTTCTTTTTCTTTATGGTGGATTAATTGGACCAACAAAATAAGAGCCCATTTCTCAAAAGGTTCAATGAGTACCTGAGGTTGTAGAGGCATTTCATCTGAAAGAACAAGTTTGCCCATTCTTTGAAAACTATCACATCCCTTAACATATTCTTTGGCATACTTAAAAAGGGAAGACCAATAATATCCTAAGAGAAGGACTTTGTAAGCAATACTTTTATCAATGAAGTGTTCACCATATGATTTATCTTAACAACCTTTAATATCTCGAGTACTTCTCCGACACATGTCTTAATTATCAAGTCTAGCCTTGCCTTGTGTGATTATCCATTATCCATGAGTAAGATGCACTAATTTGAATTACCTTTATTTTCTCTCAAGGATACAAATATAGTGGTAACTTCCCTGTAGCTAAATAATAAGTAATATCTGCAAACCAAAGAGATTTAATAGATACCGCAAAAACATATTCATCAGGAAAATTATCTTCTATGGGTACATCGTTATTATAATTTTGAATCCTATATAGAAATTCAAAAACTATATTTTGTTTTCCAAGTCGAACCAAAATAGTAATATTGAATTCTTATAATGACAATAACCATCTTGTAATTTTTCCATTAGTGATTGGTTTATTCATAAAGTACCTAATTGCAAAATAATATGTATGTACAATGATTTCATAACTAGTGACGTAATGTTTGAATTTATTAATGGCATGGACAACAGCTAAAAAGTCATTTTCTATTACAGTATAATTTAACTTTGCAGGAGTCAAATTTTTACTGGTGTAGTAAATGGCATAAGGCGTTAAATCTTTTTATCCTAATATATCTCCTAAAGATGTACATGAAGCATCAGTTGAAATGTGAAAAGGTAGCTTCCAATTTGGTCCTCTTAGAATGGGTGCTTCATAAATATTTTCTTTCAATGTTTGAAAAAACTTTTGGCAATCAAAATTCCAAATGAATTCACAATCTTTTGTAAGAAATTTGAAAAGTGGAGAAGCAATTTTTGTAAAGTTTTCTATGAATAACCAATAAAGTCAAGAAAAGTTCTAACATCTATTTAACAAGTTGGATTTGCTAATTTAGAAATAACTTCTAGTTTAGATGTATCCACTCTAATTCCATTCCCAGAAATATGGTGTCCTAAAACAATCCCCTCAGTAAACATCATAAAACATTTTTCATGGTTTAATGAAAGAATTTCTTATTTGCATCTAATGAGAACATTTTCCAACTTTTTAAGAGCTTCTTCAAAGTAATTTCCATAAACAGTGAAATCATCCATATAGACTTCAGCACAATCATGAATTAGATTAGAGAAAATGCCTAAAACTGCCCTTTGAAATGTTGCAGGTGCATTACATAACCCACACGGAAGTACTTAGCAGGCATAGGTTCCCCATGGACAGGTAAAAGTGGTTTTATATTGATCTTCTATAGCTACTTGGATCTGGTTATATCCACTAAAACCATCCAAGAATGAGACATATTTCTTTCCTACCAATGTATATAAAACTTGATCTATAAAAGGAAGTGGAAAATGATCTTTTCAAGTGGCTTTATTCAATTCCCTATAGTCAATACATGCTCTCTATTTTCCATTCTTTTTAGGAACAATTACTAATGGCGAAACCCACTAGCTATATGATATTGGATAAATGAAATTCACATCTAACAATTTTTGTAATTCCTCTTTAAAAATTTCCATTAAATTTGGATCCATTCTTCTTTTGTTTTGTTGGATTGGTTTGGCATTTTCTTTAATGTAGATATGATGTATACAAGTATTGATATCAATTCGTTTCATGTCAGTGTATTGCCATGCATAAGAAGAGGAATGTTCTTGTAACATCTTTATTAAGTCTTTCTCTTGAAATTCTTCGAGCTTACCATTGATTTTAAAGGTTTTTTCTTGAAGGATTTCTATTGAAGAATTTCCAAAAAAATTCATAAAATGTAAAGATAATTGATGAGATGATAAATATTGAATATTGCATTGTTCTTGAAAACTTTGAATAGATTCAAAATACGAAGAATACTCAGTGTTTTCCACTAAATTCAAAATCTCATCTTCTTCATCTATTTGTGAAGTAACAAAGATTGGTCGTATATCAATATCATCATCTATTCATTCTGTCAAACACATACATGGTGGAGGTGATGTAAGCCAGCCTGCAATAACCAGGATCTTATATGTTCAAGCATAAGTTAGAATGCATCAATGCGTTGATGCCCGTGAGTATGATTTATTTACACGTGGAATCTGACACTAATTCGCCCTGTCGCCGTAAATTTTTCCCCTCTGCGCCCCAGGGACTGGCTCAGATGTGCTTCGATTCTCAATGTTGTGGTCGTCCAAGTGCGCACAAGCTTCAACAATTTGTTACTCAACCTTGTCAATAGAAATTGGTCCTTCAATCTTCAATCAATGGCAGAATGTGCCCTTCTCAATGCTCGGTATCTGCTGCCGATTTGAATACAACGAACTTGAAGGCAGCTTCTATCGTCTAGCGATTAGCGAATTTGACCATGGACTCGACCTTCGATTAGGAGAACCCACGCCATCAACATTTACTCACATGCACAACAATCAGATTGAAATCGAACTGTCAAATAATCACGCCCAAAATATGAATGCATTCGGCCTCTAACCACAATAATTCGTCCTTCAAAAAAAATATGTCTACTCAGCCATTGTCAATTCAACGACTACGATCCACAGCTCCCACGATAACACCCACAAAATTAACTTGACCACGCACAAGATCAACACGTATAGCACATGCGCTTCTGAATTTTGTGAGCGCATATATGTATCTACTCAGGAATGCACTAACACATTCTTTCGGCTTCCTATCAACAATACTGTGTTTATTTACTCAGCAGTCAATCAAACCACAGTTATATCTATCTATCACGCATATACAATGGATTCACAATTCCTTTAGCTAGATAATACGCTGGTATTCGAATCTATCCCGTCCAATCGAATTCCAATTCAATTAACAAGACATCTGGCCTCATGTATTCACGGGAAAGGAATCCAGCCTCATGCCAATCACTGTTCCTTTGAGAAATGTCACAATCACTCTGTGCAAACAGAGTGTTACTCTGGCTGTGTATCAGCTGCTTCTATTTATATATCTCTCCTAATGATATACTCAGATAGCGCAGATAGAGGTTATGATAGATATATAGTAACACGCAGTTTGGCTGTTTGCGCTATCATTGCTAAGTATATCTGGCTGTGTATCATCTTTAGTGATTAGGATCACAATCTTGGCTTTTCCCGTAAACCTCCCGACCGTGTCTGTAGGTTGCACTCCCACGGATTTTAGTAAACTCAAAAAGTTATCAGGCAACGAGGGTTATAGATTGAAAAAGGTTACTGGTTAGATGAAATGCGCAGTGCTTCAAACTTAGACATGGATACAATAAGAAGTTTCCGAATAATATACCTAAAGAGAAAAAAAATACAGTTTAACAGGAAATCAATCACTCATGGAACGCTGAGAGGAAAATGTAATCATCATTCTTCTGGCACGCTCTCCTCTAATGAGAGCTTTATCTGCCTCTTTATTTTATATAATAATGGATAGGTCTTTTCAAACCTTATCTCTTACAAAAAGCAGGCTTTTTCCTTTTTTTACATAACGATTTAAAACTTGAAGCTTTTTCTCCACTCTTATCCTAATTTTAACTGAAAAAAAAACATAGAAATTCTATCCCAGATTTTGCTCCTAAACAATTTCTCTCATATCCTTTTATTTAGAAAAAGAATATTTACATAATCTTCACTTCATATTTTATTAAAAATAACAAAATACTAAAATTTATCACACCCCCCTTTTATCACATATTTACAAATGAAGATGGTCTTGATGCTCCTGCATCATACACCCAACCTTAAAATTAATCATGATCCCCTGATCATGTGTTCTGATCTGTGTATTCTTGGATCCCATATCTTGTACTGTAACTTTCCATTTGTCGCTGCTTCTGTCTGTTGTTCTTCTCCAGGTCTCCATATTTTATGTTGCCTTGCTCCACTAGCTGCACTCTCACAGTCTTCTGCTATCTTTCTTTTGCTGCTTCAGTTTTGTTTTATTGCTGCTGGTCTCTTCCGGGATTCCTTCATCATCATCTGCCTCATCATTTAAATTTCTTTGTCTAACAGATTTTCTCCAACATCTTCAATAAGACCTGTACTCACAAAAAAATTGTTAGAATAAAAAATATAAGGCTTCATTGCCCCCATGGATTTTGCTACTGCCAGTCTTGTCTCAATTGCCACCATAATGTCGCCCCACATGTTGCTCTAGCTGTCACTATGGATGTTGCTACCTCCCAAACTTCCTGTCCCTCTGCAACATTCCTTTGCTTGTCACCTGCAATTTTATCTGTAACTTTTTTCTCTGGTTCATATGTCTCCAGCAAATATTTCAGCATTTCATCAACATGCTGCAAATTAACTCCAGCATATACTCCATATTCCCCTTCAACAATCTTCAGAAATTGTTCATCATCCTCTTGATTGATTTTGGGAATCAAATCAAGTTCTTCAAATACTGTAGCTTCATCTTGTACTACTGTAGTAGCTCCAAAATTTTCTTCAGGACTCAGCAAATTTTCACTGGCTTTCTCCTCAGCTTTCTCTGGCAACACTTTAGTATACTGCTTTGAGTTCCTTTCTGACTCCTCTATCATCACATCAGTATGTTGATTTGCATTCACCATGAGACTGTCAGCTAGTCTCGCTTTTTTACTATCTTCTGCTTCATGACTGTCATTCATAAAAACTCTCTTCCCTTGCTTCTTCAGCAAATTAACCTGCACATAAGTCCTCTGTCTCTCCAACTCTCTTCTCTGGAGATCTAGTTTTCTATACAATTCAACAACTTCCTTAGGAGTAGAACTTGGAAACTTCACACAATTTTCTATATCGTCCTTAGTGCTTGACCCATCATCAGCTGGTCGTTCTTTCTCTGCATCAATATCCTGATTAGATTCCTTCTTCTGCATCTCCTTCGAAGATCTTGTTATCACATCATCAATCTGAACAGCCTTCAGATTCAACTCTTCTTGAACAAATTCTAAAGCTTGTTCATTTCCCTATTCTGTACCTGCAAACATGCACAACTCATTAGTTTTTAATTCACAAGATTTTTCAGTCTTGACTGCTTCCTCCATTATTTCACCAATGGAAACCTCCTCTTCCAACTCAGTTGCTCTGAGTTCTTCCCCTCTCAACTGTGCATCCATTATCTGCTCAAGCTTCCTCAGCTCCCCTGTTAACTGCATGCTTATCTGTAAATCTCTTTTCTGTTGTAGCCTCTACCACTTCACTCTCTTCCTCATCAGTAAACCATGTCTCTGGTCTTTCACATTTTCCCGTAACAACTCCATCAATAGCTCAAGATGAACTGCTATCTCATCTTTCTCTTTCTCATACTCTTCCTCAGTCAACTGTTGTCTTATGCCATTCGCCTTGGCATATTTCTCCTTCTTTCTTTTGTGGCCTCTTTCTGAACCTCTACTCTCTCCTTTATGACTTTCAGTAGTCATCTCCTTCGCCATGAGTTCCTCACCTATGAATTGCATGAAGCCTTTACCACAACAAAATCTCTTGCTGCCACTTACCTCACCAATCCTTCCCTCTTGGTCTGGTCTTTTGGTAATCATTGGTCCTCTGCTGGAACCTTTCGAGCATCCTCTACTGCTCCTGTAGGCTTCTCTCATCTGCAACTTTATTCAACCTCTGTTGAATCTTTAGGTTCTGCCACATTCACTTAGAATCCCTTGCTGGACTCCTTTATCATTGCACTCTAGCTGTGATCTACTTCTTCCCACTGAGATTTCTTCACTATGCCTTTAAGATCTTGCATGATCTTATTTCACTTCCTCAAATGCATTGCATCTCTGTGCTGCAATATTCATCAGTTCCAAAAAGCTAACATTCATTCATCACATGCAATTAACTTAACTAAAAAACTAGAGTCTTCAAACAGAACTATTTTAGATCAATACCACTTGATGCAAGCCAGCCTGAAATAACCAGGATCTTATATGTTCAAGCATAAGTTAGAATGCATCAATGTGTTGATCCCCATGAGTATGATTTATTTTCACGTGGAATCTGACACTAATTCGCCCCGTCGCCGTAAATTTTTCCCCTCTGCGCCCCAGGGACTGGCTCAGATGTGCTTCGATTCTCAATGTTGCGGTCGTCCAAGTGCGCACAAGCTTCAACAATTTGTTACTCGACCTTGTCAATAGAAATCGGTCCTCCGATCTTCAATCAATGGCAGAATGTGCCCTTCTCAATGCTCGGTATCAGCTGTTGATTTGAATACAACGAACTTGAAGGCAGCTTCTATCATCTAGCGATTAGCGAATTTGACCATGGACTCGACCTTCGATTAGGAGAACCAACGCCATCAACATTTACTCACATGCACATCAATCAGATGGAAATCGGGCTGTCAAATAATCACGCCCAAAATATGAATGCATTTGGCCTCTAACCACAATAATTCGTCCTTCAAAAAAAATATGTCTACTCAGCCATTGTCAATTCAATGACTATGATCCGCAGCTCCCACGGTACCGCCCACAGAATTAACTTGACCACGCACAAGATCAACACGTATAGCACATGCACTTCTGAATTTTGTGAGCGCATATATGTATCTCCTCAGGAATGCACTAACACATTCTTTCGGCTTCCTATCAACAATACTGTGTTTATTTGCTCAGCAGTCAATCAAACCATAGTTATATCTATCTATCACGCATACACAACGGATTCACAATTCCTTTAGCTGGATAATACACTGGTATTCGAATCTATCCCATCCAATCGAATTCCAATTCAATTGCCAAGACATCTGGCCTCATGTATTCACGGGAAAGGAATCCGGCCTCACGCCAATCGTTGTGCCTTTGAGAAATGTCACAATCACTCTGTGCAAACAGAGTGTTACTCTGGTTGTGTATCAGCTGCTTCTATTTATATATCTCTCCTAATGATATACTGAAATAGCGCAGATAGAGGTTCTGATAGATATATAGTAACACGCATTTTGGTTGTTTGCGCTATCATTGCTGAGTATATCTGGCTGTGTATCATCTTTAGTGATTAGGATCACAATCTCGGCTTTTCCCGTAAACCTCCCGACTGTTTCTGTAGTTTGCACTCCCATGGATTTTAGTAAACTCAGAAAGTTATCAGGCAGCGAGGGTTATAGATTGAAAAAGGTTACTAGTTAGATGAAATGTGCAGTGCTTCAAACTTATACATGGATACAGTAAGAAGTTGCTGAATAATATACCTAAAGAGAAAAAAAATATAGTTTAACAGGAAATCAATCACTCATGGAACACTGAGAGGAAAATATAATCATCATTCTTCTGGCACGCTCTCCTCTAATGAGAGCTTTAGCTGCCTCTTTATTTTATATAATAATGGATAGGTCTTTTCAGACCTTATCTCTTATAGAAAGTAGGCTTTTTCCTTTTTTTACATAACTATTTAAAGCTTGAAGCTTTTTCTCCACTCTTATCCTAATTTTAACTGAAAAAAACATAGAAATTCTATCCCAGATTTTGCTCCTAAACGATTTCTCTCATATCCTTTTATTTAGAAAAAGAATATTTACATAATCTTCACTTCCTATTTTATTAAAAATAACAAAATACTAAAATTTATCACACCCCCCTTTTATCACATATTTACAAATGAAGATGGTCTTGATGCTCCTGCATCAGGAGGCAGTATGAAAGATAAAAATTAGATTGCTTTTCTTATTCACAATGATACATATTTATAATACAGAGGAGTGACCCTTGGTTTCATATTCGAAGTGGTCCCTTGGACTCCTTTTGGTTGTTCAGCTTCCACACCAACCCTTAGAGGATTAGGTGTCCAACATTCCTCCCCTTAATCCGAAGGGTTATGTATGAGTCCATGAAGAGAGTTGTAATACAAAATGTGCAAAAAATGCATGGCAACATTAGGCTGAATGTGCTCTATGAAATGTTGGTATAAGGTAGGTGGTTTAAGGATGACCACCAACACTGGAATGCTTAGTGCAGTTCCAAGAATTCTTCCAAGTCTGGCATGAAGCTCAGGTCTTTTGCTAAAGGAAGTGATCCTAATGTTTTGAAGAGGGAAACCTTCAACCATGAAAGTGAGGTCTCACCCAACATAAAAGGGAGAATCTCAACCTGAAAAGGGAGGTCTTAATCTGTGATGGTTTAAGGATTACCACGAACTTTGGAATGCTTAATACAATTCCTAGAACTCTTCCAAAACTGGCAAGAAGATGAAGTCTTCTGCTAGAGGAAGTGTCCCTGATTCTTTGAGGAGGCATCACCAGCTAAAGGCATGCTCAGGGGCATCTTTGTCTCTGGCTACAACTCTGTTGTGGCCACAACCACCACCCTATCAAAACTTGCCTTGGCAGCAATTTTGAATGGGTCCAATGAAGGTTGGTCTTCTACCTCTCCGAATGATCTATTTAGTCCCAGAGACTTTAACTTGCTGTCGAGCCAAACTTTTAGTTCTTAATGGCTAAGACCCCCTTTTTAAACCCTGCTGCATGTTCCATTCATCACCCCGCCTAGCCTTCCATTCATTCCCCCCATCGGAACCTTTTAAGCCCTCAAAACCTTCTATCACATCATTATTCCCATCATAATTCCTTATAGTAGAGATACTTCACAAAACATGCATAAATCCCTTTTGAGCCTATCACAATTAACACAATGCATTCATGTCTTCTAGACCCAACAGGTTTTATTAACCCAAATGCATATATTTCAGGTCCGAAGTCCCATCACAAATTGTTATCGACCAAGCCCTAATGCTACATATATAAAGGGTGTGTATGTCTTCTAGACCCGGTAGCTATATTAACCACGATATATATTCTATCGGGTCTACCCTCCCAATTGCATATCGCAATCGGTAGGGCCCGGGGCCATATATATAAGGCACATTATTATACCCTGAACCCACCGATGATTATAGATTAGAGCATATAACATTTCATGTCTGGCCTTATGGCCGGACACGAGGTTTTTCCATACTTTCTTGTGTTTTCGAAAAAAACGTTGAAGTTGGGATTTAAAAAGGGAAATCATACATTGTGGACTTGCCAAGGCTATTAAATATCATATA
>APFE031084040.1:46099-69614 GCA_000404065.3 Pinus taeda
GTCTGGCCTAATCACACATTGTAATCGGCCGAGCCCTAGGCCTACACATATTGTGATATGCGATATGGCAGACCCACCGATCTGATTAAACATAATATATATGCTATCGGGTCTGCCCCTCCCCATCGCAAAATTGCTATCGGTGGGGTCTAGCGCTCATGCATAAGGCGCAACACCATACACTGGACCTGTCGATAATTTTAGGCTCGGGCATATAAAATTTGAAGTCCAGGTATATGGCCAAGACGCGGGTTTTTCCCGTGTTTCTTGTGTATTTGGTAAAGTGCTATGGTCGCGGTTTTTTATGGGAAATGCCATATTCCCTCACATAGTATTTCAAGTACGGTTTTTGGGTTCTGCTCTGTGTTTTGCAAGGATTTGCAATGTAAATTGGATTTACATTCACGGGACTTAATCAGTGCATAAATTAAAAAGAAAGGGGAATTATTTCACATTTGATATTATAAATGCAAGATTCATGTTTTGTAGGCATGTCTGCCATATGTCTCACTGTCATAGCTAATATGGATTATTTCACGGGAAAATTTGAGCAGACCCGGTAACAGATGAAGGTGAGTTGTATCAGGATGACACCTCTACCCTACTAGTGTTAGCATTGGTAAACACACTCTGTGAAAGGGAACACAGACCACTAAACTGCATAATGGAGGTAGTCCTTCAATTCAGTGGAAGCATTGCACTAATCCATCAAGATATCATCATTGCCAGATAAATCACAAAGCATGCCAGATGTGGGGATGATGAGCGAAAAATCTTTAGCTTCCTTCAGGAAATGACAGATAATGATAGCCACTCCACACAAGTGCTAAGAAATGATATGCAATCTGTCGAGCGATAAAAAGGTGTCTTTTTAACTCCTAATTACCTTCACATTAATTATCAACCCAGGGACGACTTTTTATTCCAAGAGTGTACTCAGTCTGAGGCGGCTATTTACTCAAGAGTAATGTTATGAAAGATGTAGTACAATGCTCAAAATACAAAAGTAAACAGATGCTTGTTTACAACTAACTAATTAAAAAGATTAAACATCACATTCAGAAAACTAAGCAATTTATTAGTCAAGGGTTGAGTAGCAGTAACTCATCCCTTTGTAAACTGATGGAACTAGAGGAAATTAGAGAACAGATCGTGGATCTGGGAGCCAAACATTAGATGTCAATGCTCACTACAGCATGAGATTGTTCTTCACACCAAAATAACAAATGACAGGAAATTAAACGACAGATAAGAAATGGAACAATAATTAAGAAATAGAACAGCAAACAAGAAATTGTAATAGCAACTAAGTCTAGCAAGTAGTAACACCTTAGTCTATAAGATCAAATGCACTAATCGTAACCTACAGGAATCAAATGGCAATCCTTCACTCTTAAGGATGGATTGAACAACACACCAAAATGGAACACCACTGATTAATGATGAATTATAGAACAACACTTGAAAACCATATATACACACGGCACACCTTAATAGTAATCTGATCCAGTTATCAATCTCAATTAGAAAGAGTACGACTGCATTTCAAAATAGGACAACATTATTTATAGATCCAACAATCGCAAAGAACATAATTCCTAAGATGAATTCTGTAATGTCAATGAATAACTGCACAACACAAAGGCTCTGTAATTAAGTAGCAACAGTATTCTGTAAAGACCGACAATATTATATCAACGCTTAAAAGAACAGTGATACGTTGCAAAGTCAATACAATAGTTTTGTCTTTAGAAACCTTAATAAATTAAACATAACAGAGCATGTGATGTAAACTACAAAACACATCAGATTACCAAATAACGTTGATTAAGCAAACCACGCATAAACTAGAAATATATTATACAGCAGCAGCAGTGTACTCCACCAAAGGCTGGGCCCTTAGCCACCATCGGATGTTGTTGGGTTACTTCAGATGAAAAGAATGAACATCAACTCCCAAATTAGGTATTAACCATTAAATGGTGAAATCATTACAACAACTAAAGCTTTGAGACTTACAGCATGAAACAATGCTTTTTTCCTCCTATCCTATCATGAATTCTTAATTCTAAATCTCTAATTCTAAATCCTCAATTCTCCATTCTCTTAGCCATCATCTCTAAATTCATCATCCCTCTCCAAATTAATCATCCCCTTCTCTGATCTCTGTTCTGATTTAAATAGAGAGAGATGAGAGAGAAGTTACAACAAAGATAATTACAACATGATTTCTATTACAAAATTGGATTGATTCTAATCAATTGATCAACAAGGAAATATATTTCCATTCAACTTTTGACAAGAGCAAGGTGAATTTGGTCTTTGCAGCTGAGATTTGGAGAACGGACGCAACAACAAATCTGAGAAAATCGAGCTCAAAGAACCCTGCATTTCTCTCAGTAGAAGCCGAATTGGCGACCCGTTTTTTATTAAAGTTAATTGGGTCCGTTCTGGACAAAACCCATGTTCTAGATTTTCCTGATTCATCTTCATTTGCTCAGAATCTCAACTGCAAAACTGTCGCTTTTTATTCCAACGAATTTCTAAGTTGGCACTTTTAATGATCAAATCTTCAATCTGGAAATTACCTTCGAGGCTAAAAATGGTGAATAATGTTACAACCAATTTATTAAAACTATCATGGATAAAATCATGCATAATCATCAATTTATTAGAAATAAAGGAAGATAAATAATATTCATCCATAAGAGCATAAATCATTTATAAAATGGATTTAAATGATAAATTATAACAAATGATATAATAGAGAAGAGTAAAAATGGATGAAATAAGTGTTACAAAGTGGTCGTATTCATGGCCCAACATACCCCCACACCGAATATATTGCATGTCCTCATGCAACAAAAAACTGAATATATTGCATGTCCTCATGCAATGCAAAGACAAAACCCATGTGTTAACCAAGCAATAAAATTTGTTCATCTCAGCTCATGAAATGGATAGAACAAATGAATTCTTCCTCAATTAATAAATATTCAATTTTAGCAATCTTGATGAAGGCATAACATAGGTTGCAGTAAAATATGATATAAATGACAACAATCTTCATTAACCATTTTCCCAAAAACTACAAACTAGATTTTGTTGAAATGTGCAAGTAGATTTCAACTATATTAATGCTTCTATGATCCAAAAATGAGATTCTTTTGATGCACAGATCATGAGATATAAACAAAATGGCTGTAGGTGAGAGTGCATGATTTTCGAAATTTTATGAACCAAGTTAACTTGAAATTATCTGGGTTTGTGTATTTTAATGATACATCTATGTTATCCAGAAATCACAACAAGTGAGTTCATAGTTTTAAAAATATTATGGAAATCAATTTCTGCACTAAAATTGTATGCGTTAAATGAGAAAGAAAGCAAAAAAAACATCCATCATGCGTAGCAATTCCTCCCCCTCTCTGAAGAATTAGCATGCCCTCATGCAATGCTAGAAAACAAATAGAGGTGGTTGCTACCAGTTGTGGAATTCTATGCTTGGTGTAAAACAACATGGAATAAGGGAGGTGCTGAGAATGAATAAGAATATGAATGGATGATAAAGAATATGAATGACATGGTCATAAAAAAGAAATGAGTGAAAACAACACTCCCCCAAACCGAAAGATGATATGTCGCTGAAAAATGGGGAGTGGTAAAGATGTGGAATGAAGGATGAGAAATAATGCTCAATGGATTTTCACCAAATTCGCCTAAATTCGTAACAAATAAGAAAATTATGCTACTTTACCTCAAGTTTTACCTCCAAAAAGAAAAATGTGGAATGACATTTATGTACTGGCAGTTGTTGAAGCTGACGTAGGCAGAGTTAGTGCTGAAAGTAATGAAAAAGGTGGAATCCAGGTAAACACATCATGTCTGAAGAATTATTCACGTTCACAAGTTGCTCAAGCCTCTTTCATTAGTTGCATTAGTGTGGTCATGCTGTGAATAGAGTTCTGCCCATACTTGTTGTTTTCCTGTAAACAAATCACTATTTTGCATACAATGTTCTTGAATCCATAGTGTTAGTTTTGAATAGCAACAGGTAAAATGCATGCAAAAATTTCAATCAGAAAAGCTTATGTATACATGCAATACTAATATTTTGTCAAATCAACAAGTGATGGCAGAGTGCAGTAATCATATCGCATGCAATCCCATAATGTATACATCCCCCCTCCAATTGGAAAAGAGATTCCATGACCATAAAGCATATGAAAAGTGTTGTGCTGACGGCAAAGCAAGGCAATGAACAATACAACAGTAAATGAAGAAAAGTACACATATCAATGATAGGACAATGAGAGTTATAGTTATAATGAGAGTAGAGTGTATAAAGGTAGTTATGAATAAAATCTAAGATGCTTGGGATTGATGATAAGTTATGAAAAAAGAGAAAAATGGCAACAATATGCCAAAAAGATGCTTTGTTGACTATATTCTAGCTGAAAAATGATGTGATTGATCATAAAACAATTTCTCATGCGTAAAGGTTCAAAACAGGGAAAAAAATTAAGGAATTAATTTCTCTGATAAAAAGAAAGAATAAGAAAAGGGTCTTATAGTAATAATTGACGATAAGATATAACTTCAATACCATAAGCAGAGCCTCTGCTGCCAGTAAGCGTCCATAGCCTCGGCAGGGTTACTTTTTAACCCATATGAGCTAGGATCCTCAATTTATAAATGGAGAGTTCCAGTGATGTTGTACAGAAGAGATCAGTGTGCTAGCGTGGTAACCAGATAACCACACTCCCATTCACTGGGATGTAGAAAAAGTGATCAGGTCGGCTCGCGATGAGACCTCCTATTCCAAGGATAATTTGGCTATCTAATGGATCATAACCCTGGTGTGGTGGCCATAATGGGAATGTCACTTTCTTACAGCCTTATGAACATGGTAGGATGGCTCATAATGAAACCCCCTATCCCCCATCTGCGAACAAAATTTTGTTGTTATTACACATTTTTATGATAAAAAGAGGGAGGCTCAGTACTCTTTAAGAGTAGGGATGGTGGAAGAAGTTGAACATGTCAATAGAAAAAAATATACCCATAATCTCATTTATTACAGACAGAGAAGATTATAATCAGGAAGGGTGGAACCAGCATGGTATTAAGATGATCAATCAATATCATGTTCAACAGAAAACAACGCAGTAAAGTAGTATATAAATAATTGTGTCCTTTTTGAAAAGAATCCATCATCAAGGAGCTGTCCTGTTAAAGATCATAACGTGAATGATAATAACTCGCTTCAAAAGAATCCATAATTCTTGTTCTCATAAAAGTAGTGTACTTCATGTCATGAAAGAGAATCAAGAAAATGTGGTTGAGATGAACTAGGAATAATCCCACAAAAGGAAGGAAGGGTTGCTCTCAAAAATAATCCCAAAGTGTTGCTGCTTTGAAGGAACAGCAAAAACACTCAAAAAAAGTGTTGTTCCTTGGAGGGAACAACAAAGAAAATGCACACCAAAAAGCAAAAATACACACAAAAAAGTGTGAAAATGCAAATGTCGTTCCTTTGGAAAAATGAACAGCAAAAACACTCAAAAAAAGTGTTGTTCCTTGTAGGGAACAACAAAGGAAATGCACACCAAAAAGCAAAAATACATACAAAAAAGTGTGAAAATGCAAATGTCCTTCCTTTGGAAAAAGGAACAACAAAAACTAAAAGTGTCGTTCCTTTAGAAAAGGAACAACAAAAACGCAAGTGTCGTTCTTTTGGAAAAGGAACAATAAAAATCAAAAGTATCATTCCTTTGGAAAAGGAATAGCAAAAAAGCAAGTGTCGTTCCTTTGGAAAATGGACAACAAAAATGAAAAGTGTCGTTCCTTTGGAAAAGAAACAACAAAAAACGCAAGTGCCGTTCTTTTGGAAAATGAACAACACAAATGAAAAGTGTTGTTTCTTTGGAAAAGGAACAACAAAAACACAAGTGTCCTTCCTTTGGAAAAGGAACAGCAAAAATGCAAGTGTCGTTTCTTTGGAAAAGGAACAACAAAAAATGAAAAGTGACGTTCCTTTGGAAAAGGCACAGTAAAAACGCAAGTGTCGTTCCTTTGGAAAAGGAACAGCAAAAACACAAGTGTCGTTCCTTTGGAAAAGGAACAGCAGAAACTAAAAGTGTCATTCCTTTAGAAAAGGAACAGCAAAAACGCAAATGCCATTCATTTGGAAAAGTAACAGCAGAAATGTTAAACTGCTATTCCTTCGGAAAGAAACGGCATAAGTGTTGTTCCTTTCGAAAAGGAACAGCGAAACGTGAAAGTGCAGAAGTGTTGTTCCATTTGAAAAGGAACAACAAAACGTGAAAGTGCAGAAGTGTTGTTCCATTTCGAACAGGAACAACAAAACGTGAAAGTGCAGAAGTGTTATTCATTTCGAAAAGGAACAGCAAAACGTGTTGTTCTATTTCGAAAAGGAACAACAAAACGTGAAAAACGAATAGCAAAATGGACAATCATAAAATACAAACATGCAAAAAACAAATTAGTTGTTAACGACATTGATGCTGAGGATGAAGCAACACATGAAACACAAAATATAAGAAAGATCAGAAAAGAAACAATATTTTATTTAAAAATAGTATGTAAATAAATGAATTAAGTTACAACAGCTATGATATTATGTAAAAAAATGATCTCTTTGAAAAATGTTTTGGCAACAGTGACAAAACATGAATATTCAAATGGAAATCAATTCTTCATTTCTTCTATTATGAATCTATTAGGTAATGAGTTGGATGAAATTCCTTTGTTTCATTTAAAATTTCTTTCAAAAATCACTCGTCCATAAATTAACCTTCTTTATTTTCCCAAGACCTACAAAAAATGAGTATCTACCTGCAATAAAACATTAAATCATGGAGAAAGAGAAGTGTGCAGGCTCCCCTAATCCAAGAATTATGCAAAAAAACTAATAAGTAGTTACTCTGTAGAACAAATCCATGGAGAAAATAACAAAGTAAAATTTATTTGTTACCTGCGGAAGAGCAGTGGCCAATCATGCTAACCTGCAGTGTTTTAATCACAATTTCTTTGTTTTTTGTCAAAATTGAGTGATTCCAAAGCCAAATGAGAGCTAATTAAAAGGTTTATCTCCAATAGAAACAGGTTGTAAATATTCAATGATATGATATGCCAATTTTAGTTAGAACAATCTGCATAATAGAGTCATTTTTTATTACCCGACTTAGACCAACAGTTGATATTTCAAGCATAACTTTTTTGTTTGATGTCGGATTCGAATGATTAAAATTGGAAATTAAATTAGATTAATTTATTTATCTCCAATAGAAACAATTTTTGAAGACAAGAAGAATTGATAGGTCAAATACTGCAAAGAACAGCTGGAAAGACAGAGTTTTAAGAGTGCTCATTTACGATAGACAGCCAATATTGTGATCATAACTTCCCCATACGATATCAAAAATGAGTGATTCCAATTGCATTGTAAACTAGATTCATAGGGGCATCTACAATAGAAACAGGTGTTAAAAATTTATTCATTTAGGCTTCCAAAAACTGACTGTCCCAACTTTGTTCCTGAGATGCCCGCTAGACATCTGGTCAATGTTTTGTTTCTAACTTTTCGTTTCAAATCCAAATTGAGTGATTCAAATTGGGTTGGAAAGTAGACATTAAGGTATATTTAGAATAGAAACCATTTTTAAAAATATTCCTTTTTGGTCCCTTAAAACATGACTGTCCCGACTCTTTTTTCAAAAATTTCATCAAGCCCGCAAGCCAAAAAAATGATATTCAAACATATTTTTCATATTGACGATAAAAATGAATATAAGTGTTTGTAGAATTGTTATTCGCAATGTAATTCATCTTCATACACAAATGAATTAAAACATTTATCACCGATGTTGATTTCGATAGCGTGTTGCAACAAAAAAACTAGTTTTACATAAAAAAACAAAATGCATTTATTTATTCCCTTATTTATTTTATTTTCTACACTAACCTATTTTGATTTGAAAAATGAATTTAACTACGTATATGAGTACTTCCAGTGGAGCCATTTTCAAAATAAGGCTTCATATATACACATACCCAAATTTGAAAAATGCATATTAGTGAATATTAGGGTATGAGAAGACAACTTCCCTTGAAGAAATGCGGTCAAAAATTATTGAAGTATGGAGTGATGTTGCAAATAAATGATGGAGTGAAACCAATCTTCAATGTATCCATTACCTTCTTGATTTCCCATAGCCATCGTATCATGAAGTTCTTGAGCTTTTAAAATGGTTTGTTGATGCATACTAAAAGAAACCTCATTTTCTTCCATAGCTTCTACAATTTTTGAATTTAAAACATTCTGAATCTCATTGTAAGTTTTCTCTAATGGCACATGTGAGATAGAATGGGTGGGAAGGGTGGGTAAATTTTGCAGTTCAACATTGTAAGCATGTTGTACTGGTTTATTATGGTGAGGGTGTGGAATTAGTTGAGAAAGAAAATGTGTAAGGAATGGAGCATTTTGATGATGTGGTTGATTAGGTTGTGTGAATGGTTTTAATGGGCAAGCAAGATGTTGTGGAAGAGCTGGTGGAGAATATGGAGAATGTGTTTGTGCTACAAAATGAGGGAGAGTAGTTATGCAATCATGAGATGAACCATGCCAAACTTGATATTTGTGGAGGTTATATTGAGATGGACATGGCTGCCCTAAAACATGAGTATTCCATAATGGATTATGCAAGTAAGAGAATGAAGAGGAAGTGTTTTCAACCATACCTATTGACCTTGTTGCAGCTTCGCCATCTCTTTGATATGCCCCTTCCAAATTAGATAAGGAAGAACAACCATCTATGGGATGCTCCTTTCGGTCATGAGGGCAAAACACTCCATCAAATTCTTTATTTTTATAAACCTGCAAAACATCCAATTTTGAACTTAGAGAGCTAATAAAATCAACTTTAAAATTTTCAAGTAAATCATTGATTTCAGCTCTTATGTCTCCTATTCTTATAGCAGATTTGGAAAAGAAAGAACAAACATCTCTAGAATTCTTACCAGCCTTGAAGATTCCTCTTGAATACCTTATGCACAACTCACAAACATCATCATATGATAACTAAAAAACATCACATTTTCCTATCAGATTTAAGAGTTCTAAAAATTCATCTTTGATTCCTTTAAGGAGTGTTTTTAAGATCTCTTTTTCCAAATGCTTATATTTTGATTTTTGAACGTTGTATTGAAATCGATCTACATAGTCGTCCAAGCTTTCATCTTCCCCTTGTATCATAGCAAAAATATCTTCCTTGGCCTTGCAATGTTCTTGGTACTTCTTCAAGAATATGTTCTTCATGTCCTCCCATGTTTGAATGCAATTCCCACCTAGGCTCATGAACCATCAGAGAGCTGCTCCTTTTAGAGTAAGAGGAAACACTTTCAATATTTGATCATTAGAACAATAATCATATCCTCTACAAAGTATTTTGAACTCAAATAAGAATGTATCTGGATCTTCATATGCTAAACCATGAAAATTTGGTAAAGATGGGGGAATTATGTGCATTTGTGTCACTCCTCCTAGATCTTTGATAGGAAATTCAAAAGTAGAAACGTGAGCCATTTCTTACCATAATATAAGATGTTTTTCATGTGTTTCTTTGAGGCTTCTTCTTCAAATGTTCATGTCAATTAGTTAGTGAAATGGGTGGTGTTTACATCACCACTTGAGTGAAATCATGTGATTCGTTTTTCAAAATTTCTATTTTTTCCCTAGTCATTTACACAAAAATTCAAACATCTATTTCTACTCTAAGTTCTTTAATAGTTCTGTTGAAAAGGTAGGTGAGGGATCAGGGCTTTTACATGCTCCGTACGTAGGTTCTTACCTTCCGTTTTTAATACCCAATTCTTTCCTAACAGACACTCATTGGATGCACACTACTCTTTTAAAAATGGCTACACTCTCCCCCGTAATGGTGCTAAAATGTCGAGCGATAAAAAGGTGTCTTTTTAACTCCTAATTACCTTCACATTAATTGTCAACCCAGGGACGACTTTTTATTCCAAGAGTGTACTCAGTCTGAGGCGGCTATTTACTCAAGAGTAATGTTATGAAAGATGTAGTACAGTTTTCAAAATACAAAAGTAAACAGATGCTTGTTTACAACTAACTATTTCAAAAGATTAAACCTCGCATTCAGAAAACTAAGAAGTTTATCAGTCAAGGGATCAGTAGTAGTAAGTCATCCCTTTGTAAACTGATGGAAATAGAGGAAATCAGAAAATAGATCATGGATCTGGGAGCGAGACAGTAGATGTCAATGCTCACTAGAATCTGAGATCGTTCTTCACACCAAAATAACAAATGACAGGAAATGAAACGACAAATAAGAAATGGAATAGCAATTAATAAATAGAACAACAAACTTGAAATGGAATAGCAAACAAGAAACTGTAACAACAACTAATTCTAGCAAGTAGTAACACCTTAGTCTATAAGATCAAATGCACTAATCGTGACCTACAAGAATCAAATGGCAATCCTTCACTCTTAAGGACGGATTGAACAACACACCAAAATGGAACACCATTGATTAATGATGAATTATAGAACAACGCTTGAAAACCATATATACACATGGCACACCTTAATAGTAATCTGATCAAGTTATCAATCTCAGTTAGAAAGAGTACGACTACATTTCTAAATAGAACAACATTGTTTATAGATCTAACGATCGTAAAGAACATAATTCCTAAGATGAATTATGTAATGTCAATGAATAAGTGCACAACACAGAGGCTCTGTAATTAAGCAGCAACAGTATTCTGTAAAGATCGACAATATTATATCAACACTTAAAAGAACAATGATACGTTGCAGAGTCAATACAATAGTTCTGTCTTTAGAAACCTTAATAAATTAAACATAACAGAGCATGCGATGTAAACTACAAAACACATCAGATTACCAAATAACGTCGATTAAGCAAACCACGCATAAACCAGAAATATAATATACAGCAGCAGCAACATACTCCACCAGAGGCTGGGCCCTTAGCCTCCAGCGGATGCTGCTGGGTTACTTCAGATGAAAAGAATGAACAACAACTCCCAAATCAGGTATTAATCATTAAATGGTGAAATCATTACAACAGCTGAAGCTTTGAGACTTACAGCATGAAACAATCCTTTCTTCCTCCTATCCTATCATGAATTCTTAATTCTAAATCTCTAATTCCGAATCCTCAATTCTCCATTCTCTTAGCCATCATCTCTAAATTCATCATCCCTCTCCAAATTAATCATCCCCTTCTTTGATCTCTATTCTGATTTAAATAGAGAGAGATGAGAGAGAAGTTACAACAAAGATAATTACAACATGATTTCTATTACAAAATTGGATTGATTCTAACCAATTTATCAACAAGAAAATATATTTCCATTCAACTTTTAACAAGAGCAAGGCGAATTTGGTCTTTGCAGCTGAGATTTGGAGGACGGCCGCAACAACAAATCTGAGAAAATCGTGCTCAAAGAACCCTATGTTTCTCTCAGTACAAGCTGAATTTTTGCAAACCATTCTCAACTAAAGTTAATTGGGTCCATTCTAGACAAAACCCATGATCCATATTTTCCAGATTCGTCTTCATTTTCTCAGAATCGCAACCGCAAAACTCTCACTCCTTATTCCAGCGAATTTATGAGTTGGCACTTTTAATGATCAAATCTTCAATCTGGAAATTACCTTGGAGGCTAAAAATGGTGAATAATGTTACAACCAATTTATTAAAACTATCATGGATAAAATCATGCATAATCATCAATTTATTAGAAATAAAGGAAGATAAATAATATTCATCCATAAGAGCATAAATAATTTATAAAATGGATTTAAATGATAAATTATAACAAATGATATAATAGAGAAGAGTAAAAATGGATGAAATAAGTGTTACAAAGTGGTCGTATTCATGGCCCAACACAATCATCCTTTGTTCCAAAGGTGTCCATTCATTTCCCCAGGAAGGAGAACGCTCCACCAAGGGTGACCTCAGCGTGTCAGCAATTTCACCGATCGTTCTCATCTGCATATACCGACCTGTGTAATGAAAGGGGGGAAATGAAAGGTCATGGAAGAGGGAGGGTCATGGAGGGTATGCATAAGTATTACCTCCTGATAGGAGGGGGGATTTTTGTTTGGAAAAAATAGCTCTAATTTATTGTGAATAAAGAGATATTGCTTGGCTCAATGAGGAGCCCGTGTTTCAGATTGATTTTCCTCTTCTCTTATGTGTTTTGATCAGAATGTTGTCATTGGCATAAATGCAAATGCATATTGATAACTTATAGTTCATGGTTATGCCTAGTTATTTGAATATGATTCAACATCATGGCTAAATCATGAAAAGTTGTTGATTCAAAACTACGTTAGACATCAATTGCAAGCTTTTCTTCAATAAAATGGAATGTGTATTACTGTATGAATGATTGGATTTCAATTATGATTTAATACAACCTTTTTCTTAAGTGGACCTGTAATTGATTCATTTGGACTTGGGATTTATATATGATGCCTAACCTCCTTTGTTTTGCTCCTGCAGGATAGGTTAGGATAGTTAGGATATAAACTATAGTAGTTAGAAATAACTTAGATAGAAGTTGATACATATAGGTTAGCTATTTTAATTTTGTTGATTTAATTGAAGCCTTCTTCCCAGAAGAAATATTTCAACTCATTTAACAATTTACGGGGTTCCTTAAAACCCATTGGAACTAGCCATTCCAAACGAAAGCAAGTGTACTTGGGGCTTGTGATCGGGTTAGTTCCCCTTGTTGGTATAGCAAAAATTCACCATGTCAACAAATTGGCGCTAGAAGGAGGGCATGAACCTTCATCCACAACTTTTCAATATTTCATCTATAAGTGCCATGAATGGATTCAAAAAGATTAATACATGGATTGTGAAGGTCGAAAAGACCTTTCCTCTCATTCGGAAAAGCCTCATTTTGAAGAAAAGACACTATGGGAGTATCCTGTCACTTAGGAACAACCAGTCAGAAGACTTACTCAAGCTTACACTCGTTCCCTATCGCGGCTCCCTATATTTCAATCTTTACCTCCGACAGCAAACAGAAAACCAACGGTCTATCACATAAATGAAGAGACATCTGCAACCCCTTCTCTTGAAGATATTGTACTTGATTCTTTACAGAGTATCAACTATCCTTCAGAAGAAATCCCTAAGGATTCCCCATCTGAAGGCAATCCCTGGCTTGATTTGGAAAATCCTAATGGAGAAACCCTCAACCAGAACATCCCTATCCTTGATATGGCTAATACTCCTCAACTGGGTGGAAACCAACTTCCACCTCCTCCGGGAGCACTGCCTCCCTAGATCGCTTAGGATGTTTTGGTGATACCTGGGTAACAACATCCCTTACCCAAGAATGTTGAAAAGATACTACCTAAATTCAATCTTGAGCAGGGAGACACCGCTGAAAACTATATAAATTCATTCTTCTTGGTCGTGCGCGTGCTGGGGGTAGCTGCTGAAGATATATTTGTCGCATATTCCCTTTTACCCTGATTGGTGTAGCTTCCACATGGTACTTTAGCTTAAAAACAAGATAAATCACTTCGTGGGCTTCCTTTCAACATGCCTTTTTAGATAAGTATGGCGATGACAAAACCCCTGCGGGCTTAGTTCTAGAACTATCCCATTTGAAAATGGAAACCAAAGAAAAGGTCAAGGATTTTAACATCTAGTTCATTACCTTGTTCAAAAGAACCCCAGCCACCGCTAGACCTACTGAGGAGGTGCTCATGGAATTCTATATCACTTCTCTCCCTGTCCCTACTGCGATGTGGGTCAAGAGGAGTAACGCACAAAACTTACAAGGTGCTATCAATGAAGTAGTAAAGGTCGAGAATGAAATGCTTAGTCTCATAGCATGCCACCCTACAACTGGAGAAAAGAAAGCCTCTTAGGCATCCAAGAAGAATAATGGGAGTGATAACAAGGGGGCTGAAACCAAACAAAAGGATACCAAAGATGTAGAAGGTCTGCATTGCATCATTAAGAGGTTGACAAATACAGTCATCGATATGAAAAGGAATTCTGGAGAGAGTACAAGTGGGAGTGTAGGAAAGTATAAAAACAGAAAACCTTTCAAACCTTTTTATCATAAGAAGGTAGAAGGTGGTCATGGTCCACTTGCACTGCCTTCTCCACCCAATGAAGGGAATTTAAATATAGAAGAGTTCACTCTTACTGGATCGCTCCTTAACCAAGGAGAACCTATAGTGGAGCTACAACCGGAACAAGAAGATGAGGAAGAATACCAAGTAGAGGAGCCCTTAGAGGAAGAATCTCAAACCAATGTACTTTGGGATTTGTATACAAACGAGAACGATGATGACCAGGGAGACAATATGGCAAAGATTCACACTAATGAATCCACACATGAAGCAAGGGGCCACTTATGGGTGTGATGAAGCCTATAGATCAGACCAAGAAAGATGTCTGCCCTGTGGAGGCACCCGCTCCCAAAGTCCCTATTGAGAAGGGTAAATCTAGTGGTCAGTCCAAGAATACCCCAATAGAAAACCATCCAGAGAAAGGAAATGCATCTCCCACTGCAATAAAGGTGACTCAAAATGGTAAGCTCCCTCCTAAGAATGGAAAAACCGGTATGTTCACTCTGCCCTATCTTGTTTATAACATTGATTACAATATTGTGGATGATCTTAAGAAATCTAGGGCTAATATCACATACTTTGATTTGTTGAAATTAACGTAGCAAAGATATTTGCTCTTGAAAGCTATGAATGAGCGGAACTGCAAAACTCCCACCACCCCGAGCAGCCAAACCGAAAAGTTAGTCTCTAGACCTATTAGTACTCCCAGCACAGCCTAATAGCCAACAACCATGGAAGCCACCTTATCAAAATTGTGTTGAAACCCCCAAGATGTCAGTGCAGCCATGATAGGGAGGAAATATAAATCCATGACTCCACCTTTCCTTATCACATTTAAAATCCTCAACATGAACATACACAATTGCTTGGTAGATTCTGGTGCATCGTCCAATATGATGCCTTATGCTATTGCCAAAAGAATGCATGCAATACCTGAGAAAATTGGGACTTGAATTATGCAATTGGATAGGAAAAATGTGAAAGTAATTGGAGAATTGAAAGATGTATTGATCCGAATGGTTGCTAAACCACAGTAGACACAAGTCATTGATATAGTGGTAGTCGATATACCCGAGGCCTATGGAATGCTGCTTAGTAGGGATTGGTCAGCAAGACTCAATGGATATTTCTCAACTGATTGCTCCCATCTCTTGCTATCTCAGAAGGGAAAAGGTGATATGCTGAGAGTTGATTGAGAAAGATAAGTGAAGTATGTGGTAACGGAACTAAATGGTCCCAATGAACCTGTAATGTTTACCAACTCTATCCTTGGGAACTATAGTTTCAATGTTTATGCTACATAAACCTGTTTTCGAGAATTCCATGCAGAAACAGTTGAAGAAACTTTGACATACACACAGTTGGAAACTCCCTCCCATAATCCAACTGATGAACTATCTTGTATTATAGTAGATGATAAGACTAAATTCGTAGATAGCAGTTCATTTGATGTAACATTAGATTCTTTATTTTGGACACTCTATTTTGATGGCTCTAACTACCTTGAAGGTGCAGGTGCTGGGAGCATTCTTATTGACCCACAAGGGAACAAACATTTGATGGCCAGCTAGTTGGAGTTTGCATGCACCAACAACAGAGCAGAATATGAAGGCTTGCTGCAGGGCCTGAAGAAAGCCATTGGTATGAAGGTGAAAAATCTTAAAGTCTTTAGAGACTCACAAATAATCGTGGATCAGGTAAGGAAGAGGATACACTGCAATTTGCCACACCTGGTAATATCACACACATACCTCAAGGGCAAGTATGGCTACTAAACTTTTGCCTGATTTTAGATTAAATAAAGATAAACGTTATGTTGAATTTATTGTTAGACAATTCGTGCCTGATAACATCTCAAAATGGCAGGTGTTCGAAGACGACAAGCAAATCCTTGAGTTCCTGCACTATGAGAAGACTTTTAAGAATGCACTCATCGATGAAGAAGAACATGACAAGCTTATGAATGAGAGGGAAGGTGAGGAAAACGACCAGTTCAATACAATCCCCAAGTCAGTTGTCAAGATGGAGGACTTTTATGACCTGTATGAAATTTCAAGACGCCAACTAATTACAAAACGCATAGCTCATCCATGAAGTACGAATCAATCAACCTTGGGACCAAAGAAGACCCAAGAATTGTTAATTTGGGCTTGGGTTGCTCTCCATAAGAAAAGGCTACATTTGTCAAGCTATTTAAAGAATACATGGATGTCTTCACGTGGACATATGAAGACCTAAATACCTTTGATACCAGTGTTATGCAACATGTAATCCCTTTGGAAAAGGAGGCCAAGCCCTACCAACAAAAGCTGCATAAGATGCATCCTAGCCTAGAACCATTGGTGAAGAAACAATTAAACAAGATGATGGACGTTAAAATCATTTTTCTTGTCAGACACACGTGCTGGGTAGCTAATCTCGTCCTAGTGAGGAAGAAAAATGGAGATATCAAGCTGTGTATCGATTTCAGAAACCTAAAAAAAGCATTGTAAAAGGATAACTATCTTGTCCCCTCTATGGAACACATCCTTCAGTGTGTTTCTGGGTCTAAAATGTTGTCCCTATTAGATGGGTTTCCAGATATAATCAAGTATTGGTATCTCATGGGGATCAGCTGAAGAAAACCTTCAACACTAAATGTGGCACCTACGCATATCATAAAATGCCTTTTTCGACTTATTAATGTGGGCACCACATTCCAGAGAGCTATGGACATAACTTTCTAAGGGTTGATTAAGAGATCAGTAGTGGTTTACATGGATGACATCATTGTGTATTCATATAACAGAAGGGATCATATTTATCACCTGAGACAGATTTTTGAAAGATGCAAAAGGTATGGAATATTATTAAATCCCAAGAAGAGCATCTTTGCAGTCACAGAAGGGAAACTACGAGGTCATATCCTCTCTAAAGAAGGGATTGTTATTGATCCTAAAAGAATAGAGACTATCATGAGAATACAACCCCCTACAAATAAGAAGGCCATGCAATCCTTCTTCGGGAAGATAAATTTCGTTAAAAAATTTGTCTCAGGTTTCGCGGAAATAGTGCACCCCATGCAGCTGATGATGAAGAAACATTGTGTATAAATGGAGCGATGAAACTAAGAAAGCGTTTCGGCGAATCAAGGAAGCCATCGTTGAAGCTCTTGCATTGGTCAGCCTCGATTTCGGCAAGGAATTCTTCTTGTACACTTTTGCTTCTGATGTTTCATATGCTGCAATACTCACTTAGAAAAATAATGAAGGCAACGAAGTCCCTATTTCTTATATGAGCTCTAATCTCCAAGGAGTAGAACTCAACTACCCAGACGTGGAGAAACAAGGCTTTGTAGTTTTCAAGGCCGTAAAACATTTATGCCCTTATTTACTAAAGGCCAGGACCAAAGTAATCATTCCCCATCCTGCTGTAAGAGCCCTCTTTGTGCAGAAGGAAATGGGTGAATGATGAGGGAATTAAATAACCACCCTTCAAGAGTTTGACCTCGAGATTAAGCTAGCACAGGTAGTTCGAGGGCAGGGACTTTGCAGGCTAGAATCAGAAGCCTTGGCAGATAAAGAAGGAGCATCTGAAGAACAAGAAATGCAGAGGAAGCAATATGCACAAATGGAATTCAAGGAGGAGCCCCTATGGATTATCAAAGCCCTGATGTATGCGCGAGAAACGTCAGAAGCCCTTTTGGACCTGTTGTGTTGTACAACAACCCCCCCATTTCTAAATTTTTACCAAAAAACCTTAATTAGAAATGGGTCCCTTTTTAATAAACTTACTAAGTTAGTGTTTCAATAAAATTGCTTGCATCGCATTAACCATATAACACATGAAAAATCTTATCAAAAGATCTAATTCAATAGAACCCCTATCTAAAAAACTTTTGATAAAATATGAATTTCTTTTTTGAAAAAGCATCATAAGAAATTATCCGATGCAATAAAGTTATCAAGGATCGTGTATCATAATGATAAAGGGATTCACATAAGAAATCCTCATCGAAACCTCCGATCTGATAAACGTAATCGCAATCAGCAATCAAAGGTATCATATGACAAAGAGCCAAAGCATTAGTTGATTCCACGATTGCGATTCATATATAAGGCGCACATTTCAACAAGAGATATGGTTTACATGCATAAGTATTTTAAAAATAATAAATTAAACCAGTTCACTTAAAAGCATACCTCCACTTTATTATAATTTTACTTTATTGCAATCGGAGTTGTTGGGGCCTTTACACTAAACTTTACGAGTTGAATTCCATGATTGCGATTATATAAAAGAAAGGCCCATATTTCAAATAAACTTTGTTTGAAAAAAAAAGTTATGAATATGAATTTAAAAGCAATAAATTCAAACTATTCGCTAAACATACCCAGCCTTATTATATTTTCCTTTATTGCTATCAAAGCTATAAGTCTGAAATGCTGAAGTCCTACCTAGTAAAATCCCTGATTGCGATTTGCGATTTATCGCTGATCGCTGATCGGAGAAATCCAAAGACACGATTGAAAGAATCATTAACCATATGGCCGATGCGACGGGTAATTATGACATTTATTGGCAGATATGATGGTTATTAATTTCATAGTTATGGGTGAATCCTTCGAGGATTTCACCCGTGATAATTCTTAATTACATTTGTTCATCATATGTGAATTGGGTTAAATCTTTTCATTTCCATATTAACTTTCAACGACAATATCTCTCTATTACATTTTGAATTGTCTGTGCAGAATTGCTCTAAACTCATGAATCCAGAAAACATGGGGAAGAAATCAAAGAAAGCCAAGGCCCCTGCCGCAGCTAAAGAACTAGAGCTCAATAAGAAGGGATTAATATCGGATACGACATGCCTCGGACTAGGAAACACAAACTAGGAAAGATCTATAACTTAATAGAAGTAGAAGAGCTTGAAGAACTAGAAGAGGAAGCTACAACTAATTCCAAAGACAAATCAGAAGGAACTCTGAAAGAGTTGGCCTGTTCATACCTACACAGAATAGCAGCGTGAGCAAAAATTTTGCCATATACTGATATGGTTAGTTGGGTTGTGGAAAAAATTCCAACCACATACCGAACATTCTCCATGGCCGATGGAAAAATGTTCGGGTCATTCAAACCATAGGATCTCAGGCAAATGTATCATCTACCTTAGCTGGAAAAGTGATACAACAAGGCATTTCTAGAAGCATTCAAAAAAGAAAATGACATCGAGTCAGACCCGATCAAACACTAGAGACATTTCCCAAATAAACATAAGCACGAGTCATCGGGTATGTATTCTGTTGATTCATTAGCCTCTCCTTATTTCTATGTTGGTGCTATGGTGTGTAGACTATGGGGAACCCATGATTCTGCCAAGTTCTCTATAGATATGGTCCCATTAATGGAAGCTACTCGTGGTTATGTTATCGATTGGGCAAATATTCTCTCTGATAGAATAGCCACTGAGATATGGAGTATAGAAGAAAGAGGTTTGCAACTAGCCGGGTCATTCCTCCTTTTTACTACAGTGCCTATATTCTCGACATCATTTGTTTTAATTCTGAATACCCCATTCTCGAGTGGAAATGGACTTCCCAGGATCCCAATCCTATCCATATCTATCACAAATAGCGATCGAAGGCCCATTATAAGAATCATTTGTATAGAATTTGTACAGGTTTTGTTCTGCCTGTATATTATTCCATATTCAATAAACCTCCCCCTAAGATATTTGAGGAAGCAACAATTGACCTAACAGTGGTAGGAAGTTGGTTTGGAGAAGAGAAATTCACCTATGTAAGGCTTTTTGGTAGCCTCACTAATCCTCATGTTCTTCCTCTATATGTTCTTGATAAATTATTGGCCCGAGAATTAGCATATCAGATAACAGTTGCGGGAATGACAAAGACCCTTAGGGATTCTAAGAAACACATGTGGCCTACATTTCCCATTCGGTGTGGTGTTTTTACCTTGCATGATTATAAACATGCAGAGAAAGAGGCCGATAAAATTCAAATGTTAAATCTCGCAACTATTCCAAGGAGGCAGTATGACCATAAAAGGTTGCCTATAATGTTACTTCTCAGGCTAAACTCACCAGATTTGATCATGAAGAAGATATCTTTGATGATTTATTTTCTTCAATGGTACCATTTTTCCAGGTTAAAGGATTGGCTGCGACTAAATTGGGAACACAAGGATTATAAAAATTCAAAAGGCTTAGGGCCTAGAGATTGGAAACCCTGCATTTGGATTTGTTAGCTACAACCTCAACGATTCAACAACAAGGCCAGAGTGAACAAGGAATTGCTAAGAATACCCCTGAAGTGGAAAAAGTTCCTGAAAAGGAGAAGACACCAGAACAGGAGCAGAGGCAGGAACCAGGTAGCGGACCCCTTGATTCAAACATCTATGTTGACCCTAAACTAATCAAGGAATGGCAACAATTTGATTCGATTATCAATAATACTGAGAATATCCAAGGATTCACTACACCAGAGGTGTCCACAACGCAAAAATCAGGAGACAACACAGTTCTGATTGAAGGAACAAGAGGCCCACCCAAGATTCATAACGTCATAGAAATAATTCCTAAACATCCCTCTAATGAGATTATTTTGCATGTAGAAGAAATACCACCACTAGATATCTTCTACAGTCCTAAGCATAGGGATGTAGTCAAATGGCAAAGGAAAAAGAGGAAAATTGATCACTCTCCTCTTTTGACTCCTCAAATGGAAATGATGAATGTGGTGTGGAGGGAGGAAGTAAATCCTTCTGAAGATCTAACAAAACTTTCTCAATATGCCAAAACATATACAATAACAACAATGGATAAGGCATTAGAGGTTAATAACTTATTGAAAGGAAATGATGAAGCAATCAGTCTGCTAGAGGCACAATCACAAGAAGAACAATAGAAGATAGAACAACTGGAACAAAAGTTAGCAACATGGAATCAGCTTAATAAGCCGTTGAATGATAAATTGGTCAAAGAAAAGAAAATAATGGATGAATGGGCCATCCATAAGTAGAAAGAGTTATCCCAAGAATTGAGCAAAATACAGTTATTGAATGAGCAGCTGAATAAATCAAAAGAAGAGAAAATCGCTCAAATGAAGGATCAAATAGAGCGATTCAAAGAATATTCCAAGGTAGAAGAATTTAGAATTGAAGCCCTGGAGATGCCAAAGGCTCTATCTCGGCAGTTGGACCTTCTGTGTTATAATATCTTGTAGTTTATTCCTTTATGTGATATCACAACAACTATGATTGATAAATTAGTAGATGCAAGGCTTGAGCTAGAAAAGGCAGATGAAAGCTTAAATAAGTTTTTATCTTGGCAAGATTCAAATGAAGGAAGAACTACTAATCTACAAAAGTACAACAATCACATAAAGAAATTCTATTCTCCGAATGGGAATTGTAGTTAATGAAAGCAGAGAGAGCTACATCTAGATGCAGATCAACGATAAATAATTTGATTGAATTAATCAATAACAGTCTGTATTTATGTAATCTAATAACAGAATGCTCTCAAGGAAAACTCCCACAGGTGAAAGTATTAGAACAACAGTGGAAACGAGAGCTAAAGCATCGAGAAAAACTGATCGGAGGCATTCACAGCTTAACATGGGAAACATTTTGGTTTTTCCTTGTGAAACCACATAGTCAGCAAATGACAATGAAGTGTCTCATAGATGCAATCAATCATTTGATCCCCGAACTTGCCGATGCCACATTTGTAGCTCAGTTACACTCTTGTATGAGTTAGCCACCAGAGGTTCAACCAATGCTTGCCATTTGTCAGCTCTGATCACAAGAAGGTCAGCCGATTCAATGAATCCTTTCAACCGACTACATCACTGCTATTTCAAGATGATCTCCACATTTTTATGTTTTGGTTATACTAGCGCATAACATTTTTCTTTCACAGTTTGTTATTTTTGTAGTATTTATATACCCTTTCATGTTTTTAGAAAGGGTCCTCAATTTTTTTTTGTACTGAGACTTAAGTCGAAAGTTGCGCTACTGTGCTTCTGATATATTTATTTTTATAAAAGACTTGACTTGAATTCTTAATTTTGACAAAGAAGCCTTTTTATGAGATATGCACTTTTGCTTTCTATGAAAAGTATTCTCAGATTGGAAGACAAAATTTGAATGTGATTCACATCGGAGGAGATCCAAATGCATACAGTACTACTATCTATGCTTTCGCTTTATTTGTCTATGTGAATTAGCATTTATCAACTTTGTTATTATTGATGTGTGTATGTTTCTACAACAATTCTTTAACCTATCACTATTGAATGTTTTTGAATTGTCGTCTTTCATATACATATGTCTGTGATATATTATGATTAGTGCGATGATGTTTTAAATATTACATTTTTCAATTAATTTAACAAAGTAATTATCATATGAATATTTATTTTTATTTATGAGTAAATCATCTTAATGTTTACTTTCCAATAAAAACAATCAAGAATCGCACTAAGAGAAAAATTCTCAGGATAGATTAGATACTTTTGTATATTTTCACATTTTAGAATAAACCACTCATCATTCCTGTTAAATATTATAAACCAATCAACCATTCATCCATATATCACTGGGAAACCAGTCCCATTACATCTAGTCGGAGCCACCACACGAAACGAAAAATGAGCTGCTTTAAGGTCCGGACCGCGTGGCTTTCCCCGATGTTGATGCAGCGATTTTGGAGGCATCAACATTTTTGGCGCTAGAAGGAGGGTATGAATTGTGAATGGTGAGCAAATCCAAACCCATAGCCCATTGCGAGAGTAATTCTCCCTCCACATCTTCCCCAACTTCTCCCTTGCATTCTAAATATCGAATTTCTAAGCGAGAAGTTGAGAAAACAGCAACCACTGCTGAATGCCAAAACATCTCAGATAAATCCACTCTTGAACCGCCTAAAGTTGAGACTCTAATTCATTAACTTCAAGGATTTTCAATATCACCACAGAAGTGCGAGTTAACTCAAGGCAATGTGACCTCACAATATATTCCTTCTCATCCTCTTGCACGATTATAGAGTGAAAAACTTGGTATTGAACCAACAGAATTTCCTCTGCCTAGAAGGAAAAGAGCAAGGAAGACACCTAAAGGGTCTGATAGTGAGACTCTTTCATCATCATCCATTTCATCTACTCCATTGCAAAGTCAACCATCCACTCCTCCACTTCATATTGTTGTTAAATAGGGTACTGGTGTTGGGTGTGGAGCCTGATTATCTTCTATATTCAAAAGTACCGCCACATTGGACCCCAGTTCAAAATGGGGGCGGCAACGCCGCCCGTAAAATATTCACTGCAG
>APFE031084040.1:71519-146023 GCA_000404065.3 Pinus taeda
TCTCAGAATGAGTACATACAAAAGGTGTTGAAAAGGTTTAACATGCATAATGCAAAACCAGTTAGTACACCTTTTGCTAGCCATTTCAAACTTAGCAAGGAAATGTGCCCAAAGACCCAAGAAGACATGTATTATATGTCTAAAGTTCCATATGCATCAGCAGTTGGAAGCTTAATGTATGCAATGGTCTGCACAAGGCCTGATATTGCACATGCAGTGGGAGTTGTAAGCAGGTACATGAACAATCCAGGAAAGGAACATTGGATGGCAGTGAATGGATTCTCAGATATTTGAAAGGTACCACAAATCAAGCATTATGCTTTGGTGGTTCAAACATTTCTCTACAGGGATATGTTGATGCAGATATGGCAGGTGACAGAGATAACAGGAGGAGCACTACAGGATATGTATTCACTGTTGTTGGAACAACTGCCAGTTGGGTTTCAAAAATCCAAAGTGTTGTTGCACTTTCAACAACAGAAGCAGAGTATGTTGCTGCTACAGAGGCTAGTAAAGAAATGATTTGGTTACAAAGTTTTATGGGTGAATTGGGTAAGGAGCATGATATGGGCACGTTATACAGTGATAGTCAAAGTTCCATTCATCTTGCAAAGAACTCAGCATTTCATTCTAGGACGAAACATATACAGCTCAAGTACCATTTCATACGATCAGTGTTGGAAGATGGAGAGTTGAAGCTGGAAAAGATACACACTAGCCAGAACCCTACAGATATGCTAACAAAAGTTGTAACCAGGGAGAAACTGAAAATATGCTCAGTTTCAGTTGGTCTTCAAGGATGACGATGAAGATGAGAAACAGCCAGGTCCAAAGAGGAGTCATTGTCCAACAAATGGAGTAGCGGTGGAGTTGCTACAATCAGTCTCGAAGTGTGAGATTGTTGGGTGTGGAGCCTAATTATCTTCTATATTCAAAAGTACCACCACATTGGACCCCAGTTCAAAATGGGGGTGGCAACGCCGCCCATAAAATATTCGCTGCACGGGGGGTCCAGGGGGGGCGACTGCGACCTTTGGGAGCCCCACCCTAGCGGGGGGTTTCGGGGGCAGCACCCCCGAAGCTAAAAACAGCTGTAAATTTGCCTTGTAAAAGTATAGTAATTTCTAGTCAATCTGGGCCGTTCATTAGGCGGATGATCTGACGGTAGAACTTATGTTTAGTTTAGGGTTTTTTTCCCTAGAAGGCAACCTCTCTCTTTGTATGAGGGCATTGTATTTGAGACTGTGAGATAGATGTGTATTCGGTGTGAGCGAGAAACAGAGAGGTGAGACTATGAGAGAAGACAGAGGATATTACAACGGATTTGCTGTAGGTTGTGTCTCTTCATTTTGCTAGATAATAGAAAGGAAGGACTGCTGTTCGGGGTGGACGTAGCCCAAACTAGGTGAACCACGTATATCTGTGTCTCTCTTGTTTTGTGCGTTTTCTGTGTTTATATTTCTGCATTATTTCATGTGTTCCATTGCTCCGTAATATATAATATTGTAACAACTGGAACTACAACATCGTCTTCCCAATCACTTGTAACATCACCTTCCCTTCCTTTGTTAGTAGCTCAATAATGGCACAAAATCCATGCAACAATCCAGGAGCAGTCAAAATGCCTGCACCCTTGAGTCAATTGCTCGATCATCCAGAGAAATGGCTGCCAAAGTTTAACCTAGATGGAAGCACACTAGCAGAAGAACACATAAATAAATTTATGTTATCTGTAAACTTAAATGGAGTTACTAAAGAAGATGCTATTGTCAGACTTTTCCCTTATACCTTACAAGGAGCAGCTGGGTCCTGGTATTTTTCATTACCATCAGGATCCATTACTAGTTGGAACAGTTTTCAAGAGCAGTTCCTGACTAAATTTGGTGATGATAGGTCAACAACAACATTAATCAGTGATCTCTCAAATCTTAAAACTGAATCAAGAGAACCCATAAAATATTTCAACTCGAGATTTAATAAGCTCTTAAACAAGATTCCTACTGCACCTAAGCCTAGTCAAGAGGTTCGATGTGAATGGTATATATCTGCCTTACCTTCAAATATAGCAATATTTGTTGATAGAGCTGCAAAACCCACTTTAGCAAAAAATATGAAGGAAGCAATCGCTATGGAAAAACATGTCATAAACTTAGAAAAGAAAATCGCTCTTGAAGAATGAAAATCCAAAAATGTTACTTTTAAATATGAGTCAAAGAAGAAAGTGGCTAAAGATCCTTATGATATGGAACGTCTGCAAAAGGTTTTAAAGAATATTTAAAATGAGATGGTAGAAATAAAAAAAAAGTAGCCAAGACCTCCACTAAGAAGCCATTTAGAAACTTCAAAAAACTAGAAACAAAACTACCTAATGCTATATCTGATGGAGAATCATATTCGAAGAATGATGAGGAGGAAGATAAAATCTTATCATCTAAGGAAGCTGAGGAAGAAGAGGTTGTAGAATTTCATGCTATGTGGGACTTCATATTGCCTAATTCAGATACTGAAAATGAACAGGAAGCTTTCTTGGTCAGTACCAGGAGTAAAGGAGTCACAGAACCTATTCAACCAACTCAAAAGAAGAAAAATATAGGTCCTACTACTAAAGATAAGGCTCCCATAAAGAAATCTACAGTAGTGCATACTCAAAATCAGCCATCATCTTCCAATCCACCCTCATCATCTAAGACATTAGTAGTTGTTGACTCTATGGATTACAACATTATTGAAGACATGAAGAAAACTAGAGCAAATATCTCTATATTTGAGCTTAGCAAGCTCAAAAATCAACACAAATTGATGCTCAAAGAATTAAATGCAGTACCTTCCTCTCGTCTTCCAAATGTTGTATTGTCCAAGCCAGCTAATGGAATAGGTAAGCCACAATCCAATAGAGTGGAAGCTACTGATGTTGTGTTGATCAGAGATAGATCTAATTCTCATACCCCTCCTTTTCTCTTGACCTATGAAATCTACAATAGAAACTTGCATAATTTCTTAATAGATTAAGGGACCTCATCCAATATAATGCCATCTTCAGTCTATTCCAAATTGAATATTGAGCCTCATAAATCTGTAGTGCATATTGTTTAGTCAGATAGAACTAAGGTCCAAGTATTGGGGGAAATCAATTCAGTTACCATTAGGTTATCAGCTGATCCAAGAGTAGTCCAAAGAATTGACATGTTGATTGTTGACATCCCTGAGTTTTATGGTTTAATCTTAAGCAGGGATTGGTCTGAGAAACTCCATGGTTACATTTCTACCGATTGGTCCCACATGTGGCTTCCCTATAAAGGAAAGCCAAATTAGATTAAGATCGATTGGGAGAAGCATATGACTCATACTGTAACAGAATTCGAGCAAGAAAACCAACCCATAGCTTTCAATAATAATATTCTTGGCAACTACTCATCTAAATCTTTCTTTGGTAATTTTAATGCTCAATCATCACCTTTCTCAGTTAATAGTTTCACATCTCAAATAGAAAATTCTTCTCATATAGATACATCAAGGTGTGTTAATATTGCTGAAAATTTGTAAATAAAACTGTAAAAAAACCTGTATTTCTGTATTTATATTTTGATGGGTCAAAATCCAATAACGGCGCAGAAGCAGGATGTATTTTAGTTAGTCCTGAGGGGGAAAAACGATGCTAGCTTGTAGACTAGAAATTGAGTGTACAAATAATACTGTTGAATATGAGACATTGATCCAAGGACTCTACAAAGCAATAGGCATGAAAGTGCAATATCTTAAAGTATTTGGTGACTCTGAGATTGTTATTAAACAAGTAAGGAACACTATACATTGCCTTTCAAGTCATCTTAAACATTATCAGTCCCTGGTGCAAGACCTTATATCTCATTTTCTAGCATTTAATATCTCTCCCATTCCGAGAATTCAGAATGCAGCGGCTGATTTACTAGCCAATGTTGATTCTAAGCTCCTCCCATCCAAGGATTATAGCCCTGATAGATTTTTAGTTGAATGAATTTTTAGACCATCGGTTCCAGACAATGTCAGTAACTAGCAGGTATTCAATTATGACGATCACATTTTGAATTTCTTAACTTCTGAGAAATCCTATAATGATCAGATTATTGATGAGAGTGATCATGATCTTCAAATGAAGCAAAGACTTGAAGTAAATTCCATATCTAAAATAGTAGTCAAGCTTGAGCATTTATATGACATCAAGGATAAGTTTAAACAAGTTACTGATTCGAAACTTCAAAGTTCTACTTTGAGGTTCGAAATAATAAATCTCAGCACTGAGGCCAAACCAAAAAATATTAATCTAGGATTAGGACTTACTTTGGAAGAAAGACTTGCCTTTATCAGAATTTTGAACAAGTACAAAAATTTTTTTGCATGGAATTATGATGACTTAAAAACATATGATACTTCTGTCATACAACATACGATTCCAATGATATCTGAAGAGAAGCCAGTACAACAAAAAACTGAGGAAAATTCATCTGAATTTAGAAACTCATATTAAAGCAGAGTTAAACAAATTCTTGAAGGCTAAGATAATTTTCCCTGTTAGAAATTCAAAATGGGTCTCTAACTTAGTACCTGTTAGAAAGAAAAACGGTGACATTAGAATTTGCATTGATTTCAGAAATCTTAACAAAGCTTGCCAAAAGGATAACTTCCCACTACCAAAAATTGAGCAAACTCTTCATTCAGTAGCAGGTTTTGAATTAATGTCATTTTTTGATGGCTTTTATGGATATAGCCAAATATTGGTGTAGCTAGATGATAGACTCAAGACTGCTTTCAAAACGAAGTGGGGGACATATGCCTACCAAAAAATGCCTTTCGGTTTAACTAATGCTGGAGCTACATTCCAGAGAGCAATGGAAATAACATTCAAAAGTTTAATTAATAAATTGGTTGTTGTCTATTTAGATGACATTACTATATTCTCCAAGAAAAGGGCAAATCATTTACATGATTTGAAACAAATCTTTGAACGTTGCAAAAGGTACGGGATTTCATTGAATCCTAAGAAATCATTTTTTGCTCTTGACCAAGGTAAAATCTTGGGGTTTATTGTCTCAAAAGACGGTATTTATATTGATCCAGAAAGGATCAAGGAGATTTCTGAAATTCCACTTCCACATAATAAAAAATCGACATAATCATTTTTAGGTCAAATAAATTTTGTAAAAAGGTTTGTACCAGATTTTTCACAGATTGTTTTACCATTATAGGCCATGATCAAGAAAAACTCAGTGTTTAAATGGGAGCATAAACAAAAGGAAGCTTTTGACTCAATCAAATAGGCAGTCATAAATGCTCATGCATTAAACACTCCCAAATTTTCAAATCAATTCATTTTATATACTATGGCTTCCGATACTTCCTATGTTGTTGTGTTGACACAAATCAATGATCAAAACATGGAAGCACCCATATCAATTTTTAGTTCAAACCTTCAAGGTGCTGAGCTTAATTACTCCAAAGTAGAAAAACAAGCCTTCGCTATGTTCAAATTCATTAAACACGTTAGGCCCTTCCTCTTAAAGACTCATGCAAAAGTAATAGTCCATTTTTAGCAGTGAGACAATTACTAGTCCAAAGGGAATTGGGAGAGAAAAGGGCAAACTGGGTCATAGCATTACAAGAATATGATTTGGACATTAAACAAGTGAAGATTGTCAAAGGTCAAGGTTTTTGCAGGTTGTTGGCAGGAGCGTCTAATGTTTAGGAACATGAAGGTTCTAACAATATTGAAGAAATCGATGAGATAAGTACCATCAATCCTGAATCTCAATACGCTGATTTGATATTTTATTTGAAAAATGGATATGCTGCTTCTAATATTTCCTATAAAAATAAACTTTCCATAAGATTGAAAGCTAAAAACTTTGAGATTATTGACAATGTGTTGTTTAGAAGGAATTATGATTCGGTTTTACTAAGATGCCTTGTAAAAACTGAAGCACAGAAAGTCTTACAGGAATTACATGATGGTCCAGCAGGTGGACATTTTGGAGGTGATACAGCAGCTCATAAAATTATACATGCTGGTTATTATTGGCCCACCTTGTTTAAATATTCCCATGAATACGTAGGGAAATGCAGAATGTGTCAGACTGCTAGTGGAAGACAAAGGAAACCAGCCTTTCCTTTGCAATCAATCAACATCGAACAACCTTTTGAACAATGGAGACTGGATATCATCAGAGAAATTAATTCACATCCATCCAGACAACATAGATATATCCTTATAGTCACGAATTACTTTACAAAGTGGGTAGAAGCAATTCCTTTGAAGGTAGCCAATTCTGAGGCAATTATCAATTTCATAGATCAGTTCATCATTTCCAGGTTTGGAGTACCTAATGCTCTCATTTTCGATAAAGCATCTTATTTATCTAGAAATACCATACTTTAATTTTCTATTAAAAGAGGATTTAAATTGAAATACTCTGCAAACTACTACCTTCAGGGTAATGGTTTAGTAGAATCAACCAATAAAAATCTTATGAAAATCATTAAGAGAACTGTTGATCAGAGTCAAGAGAGCTGGCACAAATCTTTAGTATTCGCACTATGGGCAGATCGCATAACGTAAAAGGCCTCAATAGGCACTTCTCCATTCAATTTAGTGTATGGAAAGGATGCTATCATACCATCCAACTTAGCGCTCCCATCACTAGCCCTAGTCCAATTTATTGAATAAAATCCCTCATCTTCTATTCAATTAAGACATAATCAAATCCTTAAATTAGAAGAAGAAAGGGAAAAAGCCAGAACTACACATGTAAAGCATGAATAGGTTATTAAGTCCTCTTTTGATACAACTTCCACTAGTCCAAAATTTTTACAGATTGGTGATCTTGTTTTGAAATGGGACAAAGCTCACTAAGATAAAGGTAAACACACTAATTTTCAAAAAGTGTGGCTAGGACCATTTCAAATCATCGAGAAGATAGGCCCATCAACATTTATATTGCAAGATCTACCAAGAAAGAGTGATTCTCTTCCTGTTAACGAGCTTATCTTGAAAAAAAAATTACTTAAGATGGTAATCCCTTCTTATTTATAAATATTCGATTTGTGTGAATTTGTGTGGATTTGCAGTTTTGTTTGTTTACTAAAAAAATAAGGTTGGAAATAGCCTTCTATTAGCCTTTACTATTTTTGAAACTTGCTTAAAGGAGATAGTGTTAATATTTACTTTTGATAAATGGAAGCCTTAAAGGAAAGGAAGAAAGTACAAGGGAATTCGATAACAGCGAAACTCTGAAAACCTCTTTTATTTTTGTAATATCTTTTCAAATCTAAAAAATACTATAAATGATTCTAAGATGTTAAGCCCAAATGAGGTTATCTATAAAAAGCAAAGGCCTATCCAAACTTAGCATCTTCAACTCTTACATTGTCATCCATATTCTCTTAAGGAATAACTCATTCACCCCATCCACAAAGATTGTTATTTTTCAGAGTGTAATTCTAAAATATGTTTGATATAAAAGTTAAGGGGTCTCATTATGAGCCTACTTACCATGATCATAGGGAACTAATTAAACTGACATTACCAATACTGCATACCAAAACAAGGTAATGGCTTATAATTATAAAACAAGGGGTCTCATCATGAGCCAGCTTGCTCAGTTCAGCTAAAACCAGTGAATGGCATTGTCAATAGCTAGCCACCAAACCAGGACAATGGCTTTTTATCTTTTAAAATAAAGAATAAAATGATGGAAAATACAATAAAGAAAATATGTGAAAACATATCCTTTTGGATTTACTCTTAGAAATTATACTCTGAAATGGATGGGACAATGAATGAGGAATGGTTAAAAGGTAACCCTATTGAGACTATAAACGTTTGCTGGCAGCATAGGATCTACCTATGACAATGGAGTCATTATATAAGCTAAGTTGGAGAAATCTTTTTGTTTTATCTTTATCAACCAATCAAGGCTTAAATAAACTTAGAATGTTTTGTTTTTCAAGATGAGAAAGAGATTGCAAAAACATTTTTTATTATTCAAAGTTCCTCATTATCAAGTTGTCCTTAGATTTTCTCTATACTCAATGGTCTTCAAATAAAGAAAGTTAGAGTATTGCATTATTTTCTCAGAGATAACTATTTCTTTCAGTGAATTGCCAATTTTTGTGGTGTACAACAACCCCCCCCCCCTCCATTTCTAAATTTTTACCAAAAACCTTTAATTAGAAATGGGTCCCTTTTTAATAAACTTACTAAGTTAGTGTTTCAATAAAATCGCTTGCATCGCATTAACCATATAACACATGAAAAATCTTATCAAAAAATCTAATTCAATAGAACCCCTATCCAAAAAACTTTTGATAAAATATGAATTTATTTTTGAAAAAACATCATAAGAAATTCTCCGATGTGATAAAGCGATCAAAGACCGTGTATCATAATGATAAAAAGATTCACATAAAATTCGTCATCAAAACCTCTGATCCGATAAACGTAATTGCAATCGACAATCAAAGGTATCATATGACAAAGTGCCAATGCACTAGACGATTCCCCGATTGCGATTCATAAATAAGGTGCACATTTCAACAAGAGATATGCTTTACATGCATAAGTCTTTTAAAATTAATAAATTAAACTAGTTCACTTAAAAGCATCCCTCCGCCTTATTATAATTTTACTCTATCGCAATTGGAGTTGTTGGGGCCTTTACACTAAACTTTACCAGTTCAATTCCCCGATTGTGATTATATAAAAGAAAGGTCCATATTTCAAATAAACTTTGTTTAAAAAAATATTTTTGCGAATATGAATTTAAAAGAACTGAACTCAAACTATTCGTTAAACGTAACCAGCCTTATTATATTCTCCTTTATCATAATCAAAGCTATAAGTCTGAAATGTTGAAGTCCTACCTAGTAAAATCCACGATTGCAATTTGTAATTTATCGTTGATCGCTGATCGGAGAAATCCAAAGACATGATTGAAAGAATCATTAAGCATATGGCCAATGCGACGTGTAATTATGACATTTATTGGTGGCTAGTATGGTTATTAATTTCACAGTTAAGGGTGAATCCTTCGAGGATTTCACCCGTGATAATTCTTAATTACATCTGTTCATCATACGTGAGTTGCCTTGACTCTTTTCATTTCCATATTGGCTTTCAACAACAATATCTCTCTGTTACGTTTTCAATTGTCTATGAAAAATTGCTCTGAATTCATGAATCCAGAAAAGATGGGGAAGAAATCAAAGAAAGCCAAGGCCCCTGCGACAACTAAAGAACCAGAGCTCAATAATAAGGGATTAATATCGAATACGACGTGCCTCGGGCTAGGAAACACGAGCTGGGAAAGTATCTATAACTTAATAGAAGTAGAAGAGCTTGAAGAACTAGAAGAGGAAGCTATAGCTGATTCCAAAGACAAATTAGAAGGAACTCTGAAAGAGTTGGCCTGTTCATACCTACACAGAATAGCAGCACGAGCAAAAATTTTGCCATATACTGATATGGTTAAATGGGTTGTGGAAAAAATTCCAACCACAGACCGAACATTCTCCACGGCCGATGGAGAAATATTCGAGTCATTCAAACCAGAGGATCTCAGGCAAATGTATCATCTACCTCAGCCAGAAAAGCGATACAACAAGGCATTTCTGGAAGCATTCGCAAAAGAAAATGACATCGAGTTGGACCCGATCAGACACTGGACACATTTCCTGAATAAACATAAGCACGAGGCATCGGGTATGTATTTCGTTGATTCATTAGCCTCTCCTTATTGTTACGTTGGTGCTATGATGTGTAGACTGTGGGGAACCCATGATTCTACCAAGTTCTCTATAGATATGGTCCGATTAATGCAAGCTGCAATTCATGGTTATGTTATGGATTGGGCAAATATTATCTCTAAAAGAATAGCCACCAAGGTACTGGAATATAGAAGAAAGAGGTTTGCAACTACCCGGGTCATTCCTCCTTTTTACTACAGTGCCTATATTCTCGACATCATTTGTTTTAATTCTGAATACCCCGTTCTCGGGTGGAAATGGACTTTCCAAGATCTCAATCCTATCCATATCTATCAAAAACAACTATGGAAGGCCCATTATAAGAATAATTTGTATAGAATTTGTAATGGTTTTGTTCTGCTTGTATATTATTCTATATTCAATAAGCCTCCCCCTAGGATATCTGAGGAAGTAGCAATTGACCTAACAGCAGTAGGAAGCTTTGGAGAAGAGAAATTCATTTATTTAAGGCTTTCTGGCAGCCTCACTGATCCCCATGTTCTTCCTCTGTATGTTCCCAATAAATTATTGGCCCAAGAATTAGCATATCAAATAATAGTTGTGGGAATGTCAAAGACCCTTAGGGATTCCAAGAAGCACATGTGGCCTACATTTCCCCTTGAGTGTGGCATTTTTACCTTGCATGATTATAAACATGCAGAGAAAGAGGCAGAGAAAATTCAAATGTTAAATCTCGCAACTATTCCAAGGAGGTAGTATGACCTTGAAAATGTTGCCTATAATGTTACTTCTCAAGCTAAACTCACCAAATTTGATTGTGAAGAATATATCTTTGATGACTTGTTTTCTTCAGTGGAACTATTTTTCTAGGTTAAAGGATTGGCTGCGACTAAATTGGTAACACAAGGATTAGAAAAAATCAAAAGGCTTAGGGCCCAGAGATTGGAAACCCTACCTTTGGATTTGTTAGCTACAACCTTAACGATTCAACCATAAAGCCATAGTGAACAAGAAATTGTTAAGAATACCCCTGAAGTGGAAAAATTTCTTGAAAAGGAGAAGACACCAGAACAGGAGCTGAGGTAGGAACCAAGTAGCAGACACCTTGATTCAAACATCTATGTTGACCCTAAACTAATCAAGGAATGGCAATAATTTGATTCTATCATCAGTAATACTGAAAATATCTGAGGATTCACTGCACCAGAGGTGTCCATGGCACAAAAATCAACAGACAACACAGTTCCAATTGAAGGAACAAGCGGCCCACCCAAGATTCATAAGGACATAGAAATAATTCCTAAACATCCCTTTGGTGAGATTGTTTTGAATGTAGAAGAAATACCACCACTAGATATCTTCTATAGCTCTACGCATAGGGATGTAGTCAAAAGGAAAAGGAAAAAGAGGAAAATTGATAACTCTCCTCTTTTGGCTCCTCAAATGGATATGATGAATGTGGTGTGGAGGGAGGAAGTAAATCCTTTCGAAGATCTAACCAAACTTTCTCAGTATACCGGAGCATATACAGTAACAACAATGGATAAGGCATTAGAGGTCAGTAACTTATTGAAAGAAAAGGACCAAGCAATCAGTCTGCTAGAGGCACAGTCACAGGAAAAACAACAGAAGATAGAACGACTGGAACAACAGTTAGCAGCACAGAAATAGCTTAATAAGAAGTTGAATGATCAATTGGCCAAAGAAAAGCAAAGAATGGATGAACAGACCATCCATAAGCAACAAGAGTTATCCCAAGCATTGAGCAAAATACAGTTATTGAACAAGCCGCTAAATAAATCAAAAGAAGAGCAAATCGCTGAAATGAAGGATAAAATAGAGCGATTCAAACAATATCCCATGGTAGAAGAATTTAGAATTGAAGCCCTGGAGATGACAAAGGCTCTATCTCCGCAGTTGGATCTTTTGTGTTATAATATCCCGTTGCCTATTCCTTTATGTGATATCACAACAGCTATGATCAATAAATCAATAGATGCAAGGCTTGAGCTAGAAAAGGCAAATGAAAGCTTAAATAAATTTTTATCTTGGAAAGATTCAAATGAAGGAAGAGCTGCTAATCTGCCAAAGATACAAGAATCACATAAAGAAATTCTATTCTCCGAGTGGGAATCACAATTAATGAAAGTAGAGAGAGCTACATCCAGATGCAGATCGGCGATAAATAATTTGATTGAATTAATCAATAGCATTCTATATTTATGTAATCAAATAACATAACGCTCTCAAGGGAAACTCCCACAGGTGAAATTATTAGAACAACAGTGGAAACAGGAGCTAACACATCGGGAAAAATTGATCAGAGGCATTCACAGCTTAACATGGGAAATGTTTTGGTTTTTCCTTGTGAAACCACATAGTCAGCGAATGACGATGAAGTGTCTCACAGATGCAATCAGTCATATGATCCCCGAACATGCCGATGCCACATTTGCAGCTCAGTTACACTCTCTTATGAGTCAGCCGCCAAAGGTTCAACCAATGCTTGCCATTTGTCAGCTCCGATCACAAGAAGGTTAGCCAATTCAATGAATCCTTTCAACTGACTACAACATTGCTATTTCAAGATGATTTCCACATTTTTATGTTTTGGTAATACCAGTGCATAGCATTTTTCTTTCACAGTTTGTTATTTTTGTAGTATTTATAGACCCTTTCATGTTTTTAGAAAGGGTCCTCATTTTTTTTTGTACTCAGACTTAAGTTGCGAGTTGCACTACTATGCTTCCAATATATTTATTTTTATAAAAGACTAGACCTGAATTCTGAATTTTGACCAAGAAGGATTTTTATGAGATATGCACTTTTGCTTCCTATGAAAAGTATTCTCAAATTGGAAGACAGAATTTGAATGTGATTAACATCGGAGGAGATCCAAATGCATACGGTACTACTATCTATGCTTTCGCTTTATTTTTCTATGTGAATTAGCATTTATCAACTTTGCTATTATTGATGTGTGTATGTTTCTACAACAATTCTTTAACCTATCACTATTGCATGTTTATGAATTGTCATCTTTCATATACATATGTCAGTGATATATTACGATTAGTGCGATAATGTTTTAAATTTTACATTTTTCAATTAATTGAACATAGTAATTATCATATGAATACATATTTTTATTTATGAGTAAATCATCTTCATGTTTACTTGCCAATAAAAACAATCAAGAATCACACTAAGAGAAGAATTGTTGGGATAGATTAGATAATTTTAGAATAGATAACTTATCATTCCCTTTAAATATTATAAACCAATCAACCATTCATCCATATATCACTAGGAAATTGTTCCCATTACATCCAGTCAGAACCACCACACCAAATGGAAAAGGAGCTGCTTTAAGGTCCAGACCAGGTGGTTTTCCCCGTTGTTGATGCAGCAATTAGAGGCATCAACAGGACCCTGAATCATGGTACTACGGCATACGCTTCTATCTAATATGGGGATCATGTCCTAAACACATGGATTCATCACAAAAGATAGCACTAAGATTCAAATCCAATCAATATCATTTGGCCAATAACATATTATACAGAAAAAATTATGATGGAGTCTGGCTGAGATGTTTGGAAAAAGATGATGCCGACCATGTCTTGGAAGAAATGCATGACGGCCCAGTAGGTGGTCACTATGGCGAAGAGACCACTGCTCAAAAAATACTAAGAGCTGGATATTATTGGCCCACAGTGTTCAGAGACTCGCATTCCTATGCTCGCAAATGCATGGTGTGTCAAACTGTCGTAGGACGAGAAAGAAATCCTATTGTTCCCCTCAAGCCCATTATGATTTGTCACCCATTCCAGCAATGGGGCCTAGATGTCATAAGTGAAATCACTCCAAACTCTTCGCAGCAACATAAGTACATACTCACAATGACCGATTACTTCACCAAATTAACCGAAGCCATCCCACTTCGAAAGGTGAACGAGGATGAGGTAATATTGTTTATTGAGAAATTAATTATTAGCAGGTATGGCATTCTTGATGCTCTTATATTTGATAATTCCTCTTACTTTTCTTCATTGAAGTTGATTGATTTTGCTATTGATAAATCAATCCAAATGAGGTATTCATCAAAATATTACCCCCAGGGAAGCGAAGTTGCAGAGTCTTCAAATAAAAACCTTATCCGCATAATCCGCCAGTTTGTCGCCAATAACCAGGGGAACTGGCACAATGCCCTAACAAATTCCCTTTGGGCCGATAAGGTATCCCCAAAGGTGGCCTTAAGAAAATCCACATACTTCCTCGTCTATGGAAAAGAAGCCATCCTGCCTCCCAACGTTACCCTTCCCTCCTTACAGCTCTCCTAAGCTTCAAGAGGAACCCCTTCAACCTTGCTTCAAGAAAGGATCAACCAACTAATGGGGCTGGAGGAATTAAGAGATAGAGCCAGAAATAAATTCAAAAATCACCAAATGATTGTAAACATATGGTTTGATCATCATCTGGCAGGAGATAAAGACTTCCAAGTAGGGGAGCTAGTCCTGAAATGGGACAAGCTGAGTGAGCCAAAGAGTAAACACATGAAATTCCAACACTTATGGTTGGGCCCATTCCATGTTTTGGAAAAAATTGGTCAAGGAACTTACAGGTTGAAAACTTTACGTAGAGAGACTGAAAAACTCCCTCTTAATGGTCAACATCTGAAGAGATACTTCCAGTAGTCACCACATGGTGGTTACCTCCTTAGTAGGTTAGAATCCATTTTAGATTTGTTGTTAGTTTAGTTGCACTTCTACCTTTTCCTTTTTGTCTTTCTGCAAAGTTTGTTTTCTTGTTGTTTTGAAATTGCAGTCCTTTTCAGCCAATTGATTTCAGTCCTCCCATCTTGTTTTTCCTTTCTTAGATTTGCCCTCATTCACCACCTTCAGCCTTTGCCTTCCTCCTTAACTTGCTGGTGAGTCTGCTAGTCCGAAATCCATCATTACCTTGCAAATCAAACAAATTTTCAGTCAGCCCATGAGAACTAAAAATCAAAAGTGGAATTCAAACTAGAGCCACTCATTGGCCTCTGTTGGGAACCTGGGTAAGGTCTGTTGGTAACTTGGATTTCTTGAGAATGTGGGGGAATCTTTATAAAAAAAAAAAAGTGTGTAACTACAGCTGGACTGGCATGGAGGGAGGCTGCATTTTAAATAAATCCCACTCAAACATAGCATATACTTGCCTATAAGGTTTACAGTCATTCTCCATTGGTCCCATCCACCATGCTAAGTTTTCCAATACCTGTCATCTACAAATAAACCTCCTTTCATGGGCTAAACTCATTGTCATATACCTGTGGCAAATCCAATTGTGCTCTAGTCCTTGTGCCTGAAACTAGAAGGACTTGTTTAAAAAGAAAATGAAATGCCAGGTCCTTGTGCCAAACTAGAAGGATAGGTTGTTTGGGAAGCTGGTTAGAGTAGGGACTTTTCCTAGGCCCAGAGTATCGGTTGATACAGCAAGCCCAACCTTGCTTAAGCGGTTTAAAAATATGGCAAGATCCATGACTGTGCCCCATTCAATCATATGAAAATACAACACTGAAATTCTTATATAAAGTGTAGATAAACATAACCACATCAAGCTTGATGAGAAATAAAGAGCTGAGGTACACACCTAAGCAGGTATGGATAGACCAGTGATGTCCCCAAAAAGGATTTTGGAAAGTTGGAAATAGGTAAAGGAAGGTCAATTAACCCCATAATACTACCATTGGAGAATTCCTATCAAAATCCTATCAATAAGTAGAAGCTATTTGTCTCTATCCCACCTGAAGCAACTAATGTCGAAGTGGAACCCATGCCTATCCATCTATATAGTCTACATTTCAAGTTTATCCTAACACCATGATGTTCTATTGATCCAAGGTTTATTTGGAAACAAAGATAACTGGTTCGCTAGCAGTTTGCCATTTTCTATGGCCACAACCACCACCCTATAAAAACTTGCCTTGGCAACAATTTTGAATGGGTCCCCTAAAAGTTTGTCTTCTACCTCTCTGAATGATCTGTTTAGTCCCAGATACTTTAACTCACTGCCAAGACAAACTTTCAGTTCTTAATGGTTAAGACCCCCTTTTTAATCCGTGTTGCACGGTCCATTCATCACCCAGCCTATCCTTCCATTCATTCCCCCCATCGGAACCTTTTAAGCCCTCAAAAGCTTCTATCACATCATTATTCCCATCATAATTCCTTATAGCAGAAATACTTCACAAAACATGCATAAATTCATTTCTTTTTTGGGCCTATCGCAATTAACACAATGCATTCATGGCTTCCGGACTCGAAAGGTTTTATTAACCCAAATGCATATATTTCAGGTCCAGAGCCCCATCGTAAATCACTATCGACCAAGCTCCAAAGCTACACATATAAAGGGCATGTATGTCTTCCAGACCCGACGGCTATATTAACCACAATATATATTCTATCGGGTCTGCCCTCCTAATCGCATATCGCAATCGGTAGGGTCTGGGGCCTATATATACGGCACATCATTATACCCTAGGCCTACCAATGATTATAGACCAGAGCATATAACATTTCAGGTCCGACCTTATGGCCGAACACAGAGTTTTCCCATACTTTCTTGAGTTTTTGAAAAAAATGTTGAAGTCGGGTTTTACAAAGGGAAATGCCGTGGGCGCAGTTTTTTTTATGGAAAATGCCATATGACAGATCCGATAGGGTATAGGCTCCCACCCATATTATTTTGGTAGAAATTATATATTACGGAGCAACGAAACACATAAAATATTGCATAAATATAAACACATAAAACACATAAAACAAGAGAGACACAGATATACGTGGTTCACCCAGTTTGGGCTACGTCCACGGAGAAACAACCAATCCTTCTTTTATTATATTATCTAGCAAACTAAAGAGATACAACCTACAACAGATCCACTGTAACACCCTCTTCACTCTCAATCTCCTCTCTCTTCCTCACTCAGAATACAGATCTACATAGACGCAATACAATTCCCTCATATATAGTGAGGGGTTGCCTTCTAGGGAAAAAACCTAAATTAAACATAACGTCTATCGTTAGATCATCTACATAATGAACGACCCAGATTGACTAGAAATTACTAGACTTTTACAAGTCAATTTTACATCTATTTTTAGCTTCGGGGGCGTTACCCCTAAACCCCCGGCGGGGGACCACTAGTCCCCAGACCCCCAAGTCGGGGGGGATTTAACCCCACGCATGGAGGGGTGTACAGTGTTCTTGGGGTATACATCCAACTTAAACCTTTGAATACTAAAGATAATTAGGCTCCACACCCAACATATTTCAAGTCCGGGTTTTGGGTTCCGCTCTGTGTTTTGCAAGGATTTGAAATGTAAATCGGATTTACATTCACGAGACTTAATCAGTGCATAAATTAAAAAGAAACAGGAATTCTTTCACATTTGATGTTATAAACGCAAGATTCATGTTTTGTAGGCCTCTTTTCCATATGTCTCACCGTCATAGCTGATATGGATTATTTTGCAAGAAAATTCGAGCAGACCCAGTAACAGATGAAGGTGAGTTGTATCAGGATGACACCTCTACCCTACCAGTGTCAGCATTACAAAACACACTCTACAAAAGGGATCATTGACCACCAAACTACACAATGGAGGCACTCCTTCAGTTCAGTGGAAGCATTCATGACAACACTAATCCTTCAAGATGTCCTCATTGCCAGATACATCACAAAGCATGCTAGATGTGGGGATGATGAGCGTAGCATCTTCAGTTTCCTTCAGGAAATGACAGAGACTGATAGAAACTCCACACAGGTGCTAAGAAACGATATGTAGTCCTCCTCTATTCCAAAGGCATCCATTCATTTCCCTAGGAAGGAGAACACTCCACCAAGGGTGACCTCGGCGTTTCAGCAGTTACACCGACCATTCTCATCTGCACATGCCGAACTATGTAATGAAAGGGGGGAATGAAAAGTCATGGAAGAGGGAGGGTCATGGAAGGGTTGCATAAGTATTACCTCCTGATAGAAGAGGGGGGCTTTTTGTTTGGAAAAAATAGCTCTGGTTTATTGTGAATAAAGAGAGACTGCTTGGTTTAATGAGGAGCATGTGTTTCAGATTGATTTTCCTCTTCTCTTATGTGTTTTGATCAGAATGTTGTCACTGGCATAAATGAAAATGTATATTTTTTTTTCTTGTGCATATTGATAACTTGTAGTTCATGGTTATGCCTAGTTATTTGAATATGATTCAACATCATGGTTAAATCATGAAAGGTTGCTGATTCAAAACTATGTTAGACATCAGTTGTAATCTTTTCTTGCATAAAATGGAGTGTGTATTCCTGTAATAATGATTGGATTGCAATTAGGATTTAATACAACCTTTTTTTTAAGTTGACCAGTAATTGATTCATTTGGAATTGGGATTTATATATGATGCCTAACCTCCTTTATTTTTCTCCTGCAGGATAGGTTAGGATAGTTAGGATATAAACTATAGTAGTTAGAAATAACTTAGATAGGAGTTGATACATATAGGTTAGTTGTTTTAATTTTGTTGATTTAATTGAATCCTTCTTCCCAGAAGCAATCTTTTAACCCATTTAACAGTTTGTGGGGTCCCTTAAAACCTGTTGGAACTAGCCATTCCAAATGTAAGCAGGTCTAATTAGGGATTGCGATCGGATTAGTTCCCCTTGTTGCTATAGCGAAAATTCGCCATGTCAACAAACTTTAAATCTGGTATGGCAGGTTGTGGCTCAGGCTTACTTGATGTGGATTTGAAGCTTATAGATGACCATCATTTCCCCCCTGGTCAGATACAAGGTGAGATGATGGCGAAAACTCAACTGCAAGACTTTTTGATACTCTAGAACAAGTTCTGACATATGATCGGAAAATCTTCTTGGTTGTTGATGCCCATTGCCAAGAAGCAATCCATCCAAGATGAATCTTTTTTCTTGCAGGAGGTTTGTTTTTGAAGCATCTATTTGAAGAATGACTAGTTTTATGACAGTGCTCACATGGATGAAGATCAAAACAATGATCTTTCCTATGGCCAACTGAGTCACAGTTTTGGCATTTCACAATCTGTTGTTGTGGAAGAGGGGCAGAATATGAAACGGCTGAAGATGAACTGTTATGAGGAGCAGGTGAAGATGAAATATCCTGAAGAAATCTAGCACTTTGAAATTGGATTGGTTTGGAGTAGTTTGGAATATGAAAGGGCACTTCCTTGTCATATCCAAGACCAGTTTTGTGCTTGTTGCTCACAAGATCTTCCCAAGGTCTGATGACCGACTTGGGAAGTGCACACTGAATTTTTTTCATCTGCATGTACAACTGCTACTTCATTGCATACTAAATCTGAATGAACTGTAACATTATTGAATTGCTCCTGATGGGTTGCTATCTCAATATTCAGAACAAAAATAGGTTCAGAATGACGACTCCATTGTTGTAATTCTTCTTGTTGTAGCTGAGATTCAAGCTGCAAAAAGTCAATTTTCTCTTGTGCATTTTGTAGACAAACCTAAATGTCTGTGAGAAAAACTTTCTGACTTTTAATGTATCATGAGTAATAGACAATATCAAAGTTTTGAGGAACTCTAATACTTCATTAGTTCTAGCCATTTTCTCCAATGTCAAACTTACACTTTAAAATTTGTTCACAACTATGAACCAATGTCACTGCAAAGTATTCTCAAAATTTGTTCTCCCAGAAAACTACAACAATCAAGTGATATTCTTGCTTGAGGAATGAACCAAAAGCAATATTTTAACTATACAATTATTCTCCAAATCCACACACAACAATGGTTGGTTGCAGCCCTACTTTCTCCTCAGGGCATATTATGGCATTCAAGTAGTTGAATATTATAAAATAAACATTTTTTTTTCGTACCTTTTCAACTTCTCATGTCATTGGATTGCTCCATGTGACTAATGGAATGGCAAGGGTGTAATGCATTCAGGAGTTGAACTCATTACAGATGAAGTCATATGCTTTGCCATCAAACATATGAGTAGAGCGACCTTGCTGGAATATTTCAAGCTTTGTTTAGGAATAGTCATGTTATGAAACCAGCTCACAAAAAGATAGAAAAGATAGTTCAATGCCTTAGAATCCAGCGTCTTCAAGGGGGCAACCTCCTTTACATTACAGAAATGAAAAATTCTTGGATGATACAAATGAAAAGACCTCCTTTCCATATATAGGAGTCTAAGGTGTCATAATATAATCAGAGCTGATATAACAATAATAATGTAAGGGAAAAATAATAATAATAATGGGCTTTTATGGGGCACAATAGTAACAATATGGGCACTACATGGGTACATCAATATAATAAGGGGGTTGTACTAATAACAATAAGGGGTTATCCTAGTAGTATAGGGGCCTAACATGCCCCTCTCCTTCAAAAAGTGTTGCCCTCAACGCTTGAGTAGTTCTTGATGCTTTTGTATAAAATTCTTGTCCTCCCATGTGGAATCTTCAGCGGGTAAGTTCTTCCACTTGATGAGATACTCTGAAATTGATCGATTTTGTAGGTGTCGGGTTCTTGTTTTTGTGACTGCTCCTGGTTCCAATATGAATTTTCCTTCCTCTTCAATTTCTGGCAATATTGTTTGAATTTGGATCTTTTGCAACTTTTGAATAAGTGGCCATACTTCTTCTTCCTTCTTCCATTCATCCCTTGCTTCATTTACCCAAATTCGTTTGATAATAGAAATAGCACAAAACAATGGTTCCACATCCTCATCCTTTCTTGAGAGTGCATCTACAACAAAATTTTTCTTCCATTTTCTATAGATGATGTCCAAGTCATAACCCATCATATTTGTGACACATTTTTCTGTTCTTCTATAGATAATAGTTGTTCTAAAAAGTATTTAAAACTATCATGATCCATTTTTACCTTGAAGTGTCTTCCCATTCGGTAAGGTCGCCATTTCTTAATTGCATGTAGTATTGCCAACATTTTCTTCTCATAAATAGCTTGCTTGAGATGTAGCAGTAAAAATACCCAATCACCTACATCAAAATTTTTTTCACTACGATGTTGATCTACCTATTATTTCATTCAAGTTTTCACTAAAGTGGCGTTATCCTTTAAAAGTTGGAGATCTTGTTGTTGATGCTCGATGTGATATTTCACAGCTTGAACCTTTCTCTTCTTGATATGTCCTTCTATCTTTAGAGTTTGAGTGTTATTTTCTTCCAATCCTTTAGAAGATATGGTCGGATTCATTTCTTGATGCTCGATGTGATCTTGAACATTTTTCTTCTTGATATGTCCTTCTATCTTAATAGTTTGATGAGTGGTAATTACGACCAATGAAATACAAGATATGGTTGGATTCATTTCTTCTTTCTCGATGTGATATTTCACTTCTTGCACCTTTTTCTTCTTGATATGTCTTCTATCTGAGAGTTTGAGGAGTGGTAATTCTTGCCAATGTTTTACAAGATATGGTCTGATTCATTTCTTCTTTCTCTGGGGTTGGGTCCTGGTGTATATCCTCTTCTTTTGATGGTTCTTTATCCTTTTCTTCCTACTCTTCATACTCTATTTAAAATAATTTATTCTTAGCACACTTATGACCTTTAGTGCATTTGCTATCACAAATGTAGCAAAGCCCTTTTTCTCTTTTTTCTTCCAATTGTTGTGTTGTAATCCTTGTAGGTTGTGGAAGGCTAGGAGAAACAACACTTCCATCTTTATAGTTGTGAGGAGTAGAATTCCTTGTTGTAATAATTTTACTTTCCACTATGTAACAAAGCCCTTTTACTCTTTCCAATTGTTGTGGTGTTTCTCTAAAGAAGGTGTTGCTCTTTGTATCCTCATAATGTGCTATCATTTCCTCTGTGAAAATTGACCACGTAACAAGTTGTTTATGAGAACAAAGCCCTTTATACCATAAAAATTGGTCTGGTTCTAAATATGAAGATGAAATACATACCTTTTGTAACAATGGTACACCATGTAGATCAAAATATTGCTCCATCTGAAGTATCCAATTTACCGGATCTTTGCCATCAAACTTCCTCATATCGCCTTTTCTTGATTTTAGAAACTCGATCTTGAAATGACTATAACTCTGTAATTTCAATTCTTCCAGTTCTGAAATTACAACCTGCATTAGCCCTATGCATTCTCTTTCCAATGCCACCAGTCTGATCCAAATTGGATTCTCCAAGGAAGAGTTATGCCAAATCTCCCATAGTGACCTGATTATAAACTAGTTCAGTAGAGTGGAATTGTATGACGTGTCATGTGTCACTGTTTCGATCTTTGGCTCTTCAAAATATATACAAGAAACTATAGTCCATCCTCTTTCTGCACCTTCTTACGAAATTTCAATCCGATGCTCAAAGAGAAAGTTATGACGATTTTCCCCAGGTCACCTATTTGGAATGTAATTTAGGAGTCTGCAAAAAGACCAACTTCCTCAGCTCATATCTCTGCAAATATAGTGCCAAAAGCTCTGAAATTCAGACCTGAGGTTTAGTGTGATTTCATCCCAAATGGGTTTTTTTTCGCTTTTGAAACATCACAGAAAAAAAAGTTATAGCGAAAATGCCACGATGACCTATTTGGAGCAGCAAAATGCTAGAATCCAAAGCTCTGATCCCAAATGTTATGAAACCAGCTCACAAAAAGATAGAAAAGATATTTGAACGCCTTAGAATCTAGCCTCTTCGAGGGGGCAACCTCATTTACATTACACAAATGAACAATTCTTGTATGATACAAATGAAAAGACCTCCTTTCTATATATAGGAGTCTAAGGGGTCATAATATAATCAGAGCCAACATAACAATAATAATGTAAGGGCACAATAATAACAATAGTGGGCTTCTATGGGGCACAATAGTAACAATATGGGCACTACATGGGTACATAAATATAATAAGGGTGTTGTACTAATAACAATAAGGGGTTACCCTAGTAGTATAGGGGCCTAACAAATCAGTTGTGGCAGCAATCATTGTTAAGCTACAGGTGGCCATTCTGTGTTTGCAGAACCCTTGTGTGTTGAATTCCCTCTTAAGGTTGTGCTTCTCTGCCTATTTCTAGCAATACCACAATAGTTTATTCCTTAGTGTGGCAAAACTACATGAAATTTTCAACTGATATATTTCTCGTATTGAATCCATACACACAACACTGTTCACAACTTCAATAGAAAAATCAAGCATAATAGAGAGAGCATCGTCCTTGGTCAATTTGCATTGAGGATGATGTAGGCATGTAGATGGAGGGCACCTTTTGACACCCAACATATTGAAACCTCCAAAATCCATGAAAACACCACACCTAGATACCTCAAAATAACAAAAACACGTGTATTTACCTCTCAAGTCTATTGATAGAGATTAGGATGTTCAATGTATATTGTGAATGTGGCACGACCCAAATGACTTTACAGGGACACCCAAATAATATTCGTTGTTTCTCTTCTACGTGGAATGGGAAGCGTTGGCATTAATGTGCAGTGTCCTCTTTTACAAACAAAGGAACCAATGGTAGTGGGAGCATAGCTTGTTTTACACGTGACCAAATCCTTCAAATTACTTTACTGGTGACCAGACGAAGAATGGTGGGCTTTGTTGAGTGAAGAGGTTCCCATGTTCTCAATTGAACAACTTAGCCATGTAGGAGCACTTCCTTTCGGTGTCTGAGAGTGATTATGAGATGATACCAAAATTAGTTAATAGATAAAGATGCCAAACGATCTTGAGTAGTCCAATAACTTGGTTTCACGCAAGGCTAGGTGTTCCACCAACAATGGCTTTGATATCAATATTTTGTCCTCTTCATCTTGTGCAAGTCTCTTTGCTCTCCACACCACTGTGAGGCTTTTCTGTGGTGCTTCTGATTCTCCAGACTCACGCAACTATTTTTGTAAGAGAATTTAGTTCATCATGGGAAAGGAGAAAACCCATATAGCGTGTGATTGAACGCTAACGTGGTATCACAATTGATATTGCACTATGGAATTTTGTGACAACTAAATACTACTGCACTGTGATTGATGCCCCTGGCCATCATGATTTTATCAAGAACATGATTACTAGAACATCTCAGGCAGGCATACAACAGAGCATACATACCAGTTCACTTGTTCAATAGTTGTGTATATAATGAAAATTGTTCCACAATCACTACACCATATGTATCGCAACACCCGTCATAACTATCATACAGAAAATATAATGCTTCATGTGCTTATGATATGGTTTGTTTAATCACACGGCTTCCACAATTCACAGGAGTAGACGTGCAATCCATCATATCATTTTCAAAGCCGGGTTCTGAGACAATGTTTAATGTGGGGTAGCATTCACTATCAGGCAAAAACCCTCGACCAATTTCACAAGAAAAAACCAAATCATTCTACACATGTTCAGTGCAGGAAAATGTATTAGAAGAGCAGCAGCGACAAATAATTTAAACCTAAGAACATATCTCAGAAGTGCAGTGACAAACAATTAATTCCCTTGGACAAAAATGGGATACACAAAAGGAATAATTTGAGAATCAAATTCAAACCAGCGTTGAAAGGGAGAGTGCGCAAGGATTCATTAACTGAAATAAAGTGGCCAACACCCTAAGAGATATATCAACGCCAATTCATATAAGAAACTACTAGGATGTGCAGAAAATTAGTGCATAACGTAGCTAATGCACAGATGGATATAACGCATAAGGACAGCGTATAATGGCAAGAAAATAGCTGGAGTTACAGGAGCAAAGAGAGAAATTGGGATCTATGCTCTAACCGGTGCAGATAGATTCTAGAATATTTTAGACAATGCTCAGGTCTGACAAACACACAGAGAAAGATCACAAAAGTCAGTGGCTCAAATATGAGTAGGGTAGGATATCGTCTGCTCTGGTACCATGTCAAACACATACATGGTGGAGGCAATATGAAAGATAAACATTACATTACTTTTCTTATTCACAATGATACATATTTATAATATAGAGGAGTGACCCTTGGTTTCATATTCCAAGTGGTCCCTTGGACTCCTTTTGGCCGTTCAGCTTCCACACCAACCCTTAAAGGATTAGGTGTCCAACACATTCTTCACTTTCTACCTCTATTGTTGTTTTTTCAAGAGGATATAATGTGAATTTCATTGTGTAAATTCAATAAGAAATAAACATATCACCATATCTGCAACTTATAAAATCATCAACTATAGCTAACCATGGTCTTCTTAGAATCAATGGATGTCCTCCTAAATTATTAATGGGTGTTAGAATCACAAAATCAAAAACATACTCCCAATAATCTAAGGATACAAATATGTCTTTTAATACACCAAGGGTTTATATATATATATATATATATATATATATATATATATCTGCTAATCACAACAATGTAGGTGCATATTGAAGATTAGGAAGTTTCAGTTGATTCATAGTTTGTTTACTCATGATGTTTATAGATGCCCCTAAATCAATCAATGTGTTTGGTATTTTGATACCATTAATATCAGTTTTCACAATGGGGCTTCTTGGATCAGGATATTTTTGAATTGTTATTTTTCCCATCATGATATTTGCAATTTTTCCAACTAATTGAATTCTTTTCACTTCTTTTCTTTTGCTTCCTAGACTTTTAATACTTAACTCCTTGATTTTTTTTGCAAATATTGGTATTTCTTTAATAACTTGTAACAAAGGAGTTTTTATACAAACATTCCTCAGTTCATCTATCATATCATAATCAGGCAATAAAATCTGTTTTTCTGCCCCTTTATCCATTTTCAATCTCTCAGGAAAAGCTGGTGTTTGAATAGATACTTAAGCTTTTTCTATGATGGGAGTTGAGTATATTAGAATATCATAAAAATGTGTAGGGGTAGTTTGTTTTTGAGATTTTTCTTCTTGATTAAGAAATTTCTCTTTTTTCAAAAAGATTTTCTTTTTTAGATTCCTGAATAACAACTAAAGATGACTTCTTTCCCAATACTCTACCAGATCTAAGTTTGACATTGTTTAGATCTAATGGAGTTATCATATATGTTTTGAAATTTTGTCCTTCCAACTTGTAAAGAAGTTGTGAATTTTTATTATTATTCGGATTTGGAACTGGTTGGGCAGGAAATTGATTTGGCCTTTGGGGAAATAGTAATGAAAGTTGTGGATTTGGACTTTGAGGTTGAATTAGTTGAACATTTTGAGGAAAGTATTGTGGTGGAAAAACAGGGTAAGGTTATTGATATTGAGGATATTGAAGGTATGTTCCATAAGTATTTTTCCAACCTTGTGCCCAAGTTTGAGACAATTATTTCCAAGGCATGGGTGTAGTCCAATTGTTTTCTGATGTTTGTGCAAATGCTTGAGTGTTAAAACCTTGAGTCATATTTGGTTGTGAATTTTGCCACGATATCTTAGAAATTAAAAAAAAGGGATCTACCTGATTTGGTATTACTTCCTCTTCATAAACAACATTAAGACCTGGTATCGAAGGACATTTGTTTGTATCATGATGTTTTGCACATATAACACAAGTTTCTACACTTTTTAAAGCAAGAAGGCATTCTCTCAAAGCATGTTGTTTTCTACATTTGGGACAAAAGATTGATAATGCAACATTTTCATCCTTTTCCTTGTTTTTTACATTAAGGGTATCTATTTGTTCAATAATACTTCCAAAAATATTTGTTTTAAAGTTGTCAAGTAAATTACCTAACTCAACCCTACTTACCTCAACTGCAAATTTATTAATCCTAGACATGAGAGGGTCTCTTGGATTTTTCCCAGTTCTTGCCTTACCCCTTGAAATGTGTAAGCATAACTCACAACTTTATCCAAATGATGACTAAGAAATATATCCCCTACAGATCATATTAAGAAGATCAATCCACTCATCTCTGATGGATTTTAATAAGAGATCTTTCAAAGTTTCTTCATCTCAGCCATGCATTTTAGCCCTTTTAACATTATAAGCAAATCTTTTAATGAAATCTTCAAGATTATCATCTTATTTTTACATCATTTTAAAGACTTCGTCCTTAATATTATGGGGAATACATTAGTCCTTGTATTTCTCTAAGAATGTAGTTTTATTTTGTTCTTGTGTTCTTATAGAAATTACTCCTAAGTCCATGAACCATTTTAATGATGCATCCTTAAGAGTTGTTCGAAACAATTTCAACTTTTGTGTGACAAACAAGTAATTATAAGAGCTACACAAGACTTCAAATTCAAAGATAAAAGTTTCAGGATCTTCACTTCTTAATCAATGAAAATTTGGAAGGATAGAGGGTGAGATGTTTTATGTTGTAGTTGGTGTATCTTCATCAAGGATGGGAAATAAAAAAGGTTATATATCTCCTCTCACTCCTCCAATCATAGGTTGTTCACCATTGATATTATGTACCTCTCCTTCCCCTTCTTCAGCTATTGTAATTCTTCAAAACTAATGTAGGGTTCCAAAATTTGGTTTTCTAATTCCTCTTATAATTCTTCTCTTTCTTGTATCAATTGTAGGTTAAAATAAGTTTCTTCCTCCTCTTCTTCACTAGGGATTTCTAATTCTTGTCCTATAAGTTTCTCTCTAGTTCAATATAGAAAAATTACTCCTTCTATTAGGGATGTAGGATCCTCTTTTTCTATTATTTCTTTAGTTGATGAGGTTGGTGAATCTCTAGGTTGTATTTCATATCTGAGTACCTCAAGAATTTTATGTTTGCCTGTAAATGATGGAATATGAGTTTGCGTAGGTCGTGTGGCACTACGAGGTCATGGTGGGGTGAGTGATGATGTTGGCATTAAGCTTTTATCTCTACCTAAAAATATACCTCTAGAATCTCTTTCCATATGCATATCATTTTTGTGTGTGTTTTTTTAAGTACAAAGAAAAGACTCCTATATACACTTCCCTGACAATGATGCCAAAATGTTTGACAATTTAATTGACCTTCAATTTTTTACATAAATTATTGACTAGGGCTAGTATGATGATGAATTGTAAGTGCATTGTATGTCCTAGAAGCCTTTTATTCTAAATTAAATTGAGTTATTTAAATGAGCATGTCTTCTATGGTTGAATTAGTTATTCCTAGAATATAAGATTAACTCTAAAATGGTGATCACACGCTCTTGCTTTAAAACTACTTTTTCTTATAGAATTATCGCAGTCTACTTTGAAATAAAAATCTCACACTTGATATAAATGAAAAATAATTCCACACTTTTCATAAGTAAAATTTATATATACACACTCAATTGCAAAAGAAAAAACTACTATTTAATCTCATCACACATCTATACAAACAACAATCATACTTGTAAGAAAACAGAAAGAAATAAAATCCTGCTTAAAATATATTCACACTTGCTGGAATTATAAATAACTCATGCTTAAAATTTAACATCGAATTATGAAAATAAATCCTCTGTCTATAAGAAAAATAAAGCTTTGTCTAATTGATTAAATTATAAAATCATGTAACTATTGCTAAGCTCTATCCATGTGCATGTAGAATCTATGGACAAAAGAAATGATTAGTAGAGTGAACTTAATTTAAATCTGGAAGAAACTAGAATATAATTAGTTAATCAAACAAACAGAAAGCTTATGAGAATATAAATAAATCCTATCTACTGAAAATGAAACAGGAATTCTTACTTCTTGAGGGGACCATCCATGAGAAGTGGGAAACCACGTTATTGATCAAACACTTAACCATGCATGGAAATTAAATGATTCTTTCATTAACAAGGTATTAAAGACCAAGTTCAAATCTTCATTCTCGCATCCTTACTTTATACGATTTTCATTTATGTTGGGAGGTCTATTTATAAATCTCATAGAAACTAACTGTTGAGGGCTCTACACCTAATCCCTATCAAGAGAAACTATATTTAACTTGAAAATATAATGTAACATAATTTAATCATGACTTTCTATTATCAAAAAAAATCATGAGGCATAAATTTAGTTCTCGTTCACCTGTTGTCGATTACAAAGGTTGACTTTATCTTTTACCACATCACCAGGACCTACTTCCATCGATCTAGTTCATGAGAGTAGGAGGAAAGTGTTGAGTGAATCAATTTTTACCTACCCATATATTTTTCTTCCGCGCAGGCACCTTAGAACCTGTCAACCCATAGACTTGGCTGCAAAATATTTGCAATTTAGTAGCTGAAGAAAACATTAAAATAAATAGTAAATAACATTATCAATTTATGAAATATAAGACAATTGTATACCTTCCATGTCATAATTCCTATGATTTGATGCCCAATGTGTGATTATGAAGGTAAAAAAGAAATAGATAGAGTGAAAAAGGGTGTTAAAAGGAAGCAATTGTGAGCCTCAACACTTATTAAGCTGAAGTCTTGGTGCCTCTTCTTTGCAAATAAATAGAGATAAGAGGTTACCTAGCTCCCTTTCCATGACAATGAGGTGGTGTTATTTTTCAAGAAAATGGTTGAATAAAAAGATGTTCTCTTTTACTTTCAACCATATGTGGTAATTCCTGAAAAGTTCATGATTTTCCCTCTCAAGCATTTGCCACACTATAAAATTCAGTAACGATTTTCATGTCAAGTTTAATGACACAAACAAAACATTTAGTTTTTTTAGAAGACTATCGATTTTATAGAGCATTCCTTAAATGCTTTGATCTACCTTATGACTCATACTATTCATCCACATTAAATACTTTTTCACCAAGTTAATCATAACAAGCATATCACTTCCTTAGCTTAAATCATGCTGGTTAAATACTTTGCATTCATTACCTATTCTACTAGCCTTCCAATTTGTGTTTTTGTTTTTGCCAATATCGCACTTTTTGCAAGTTAGGTCCTTGATATGCCCAACCTCGTATGAGGTTATGGAAAAAGGAATGTCATATGTGAAAAATGAAAAGGGAGTAGAGCTAGAATAGTTAAATGGCTATTGGCTAGACCAAAATAAATAGGATAGAGTTTGATTTGTAGATAATTAATTGCACACGGTAATAGTGTCTTTATACAAAACTTGCAAAGCATATTATGTATGAGTGAAAGTGTGTAAGCCTAAGAATTAAAAAAGTTATTTTATATAAAAAAATGATATGCTTGACAGTTATTAGACATACTTCTTGACTGTGATCAACAACTCCAATATAGTCCAAGAATAGGGGGATTAGATTTCCTGAAAGGAAATTATCTGCATCAATTCCATAGTCCATAATACACAACTAGAAAAACACATTAAAATCACATTACTTTCATAAATCCATATAAAATCATTACAATACTATAACATCTTCAACTAAATTTTGTAGAAATTTTACCTTTGTAAAACACCTATAGTTTTGTGCTCCACAAGGAAGATTTAAGTTAAAAAATTAGAATATCCCAATTTACTAAAAATATAATAATCGATATTTTTTCCAAGAAACATATAAAACAAGATGGCAAAATTGAAACAACTAAACTCATATCCCATTTTCCATCTCAAACACCCTATAAATGTACTTACCATTAGGATCAACAATTCTTGTCATATGAAGGGCATCAGAATTTGACAAATCTAGATTTTCAAGTGAAACTGCTAGAATTATGCATGTTTCATGGTTGAAGTATGACAAAATCATTTCTCTAATCTGGGTTTCAATATTAGAAGGTTTATCACTCAATGGATCCTTTGTTATACCAGGAAAGTCCACAAGAATTATATTAAGAACATTTATGAAGGACGTGTCATGCAACTCCACAAATATGAAGGACATGTCATTCAACTCCATGAATCTCATGGAAATCTGGCTATAAAAAGGAAACATATTTTTTTCCCAATATTTAATTGGTTGGTGTATTACTTCTACCCTGGTATGATCATCCTTGGCTTCATGTAACTTAATCATAAGTGAAATGAGATTCAAGTCAAGCCTATGCAAGCATCCAAGCATATCTTTTGTATAAAATTTTATTTTAATCATTCCCTCTGGTTCTAGTACACCAACTTTTGTTGTTGTTTTTGCATACATTTCAACTTCATTTGAATTAATCTAGCTATCAAATACCACCCATGCTCCTCCCCATAGTGCCCCTGATTTTGATATGTAAACAAATACAAGTTTCTTGTACGTGCAAAGATTCTCGCAATGGTTCTTTTGTACATAATTTGATTTCAATCATTCCCTCTAGTTCTAGTACACCACCTTTTGTTGTTGTTTCTACACACATTTCAACTTCATCTCAATTAATCTTGCTATCAACTACCACCCATGCTCCTCCCCATAGTTCCCTTGTTTTTGGTATGTAAATAAGAACCTGTTGCTTGTATGTGCAAAGATTCTCCACTATGGTACATCCAACATGAAGAATTCCTTCAAAAAGATCCCTTTGACCAATAGAGAACCCTCTCTAGTTTTCCAAGATAAACATAGGAAGCTCTTCCTTGTTAAAATCTAGCATGGCTTGTGTTGTATTACATGCTAAATATAAAAAATGGACCTAGCCTACTTGAGTCACTACTCTCTCAGCAGAATAGGTTGAGTAGGGTATGTAGGAATCACCTACAAAACTATTTGGTTATCAACAACAATAACACCCATAGGGAAATCCCCAAGCATCACTCACCCAGTAATCATTGTTTTTACCCATGCTTCTAATGTCTTTTTCGAGTACTCTTTGTCAAAGAGTCCACCGAGCCACCTACCATTATCATCTATACCACGAATAGCTGTGCAAGGATCAGAAGAATTCTTTGGAGCATATTCAACCAATTCTATATGGAGGACCTAGAGGATTCACAATAGTAAGAGGTCCTCCTATATATGGAGGAATATAGCTAAGCCACTTCAAGATGGACAAGACACCTTGTAAATCATCAGATACAGTTAGATGAACAACACCATTTGTTGCCATAATTTTTAGGCCTCATAATTTCATATGGGAGCTATGCACTTCAAGATTGGATCAATTGAAGGGTGAGCACTGATGCTAATTGATGTCTAGGGAAAATTTGGGGAGGCCAACACACCCTCAAATCACCAATTCAATCAAAATGGGATGGTCTAAACCCTCATTCAAATGCTGAAACAATATGAAATGAAGAGTCTGAACAAAACCCCACCCATATCAAATAATAAAGAGCTCGATTAATAATATTACCATTAGCTAAATCTAAAAATGTTTCACAACTTTTCAACCAAATTGAAGGTCTAGCCAACCATGTTTGGCAACACCCATTTTAAGAGCATATGCCTTCAAAAATTTACAACATCTGACTTCACAAAACTACATTTATAATTAATAAAGGTGTTGAGATGCTTTGTGCCTCAACAAAAAACACAAACACTGAAATAATTATTATGAAATGAAAAACTTAAAAATTCCAACCAAAATTTGGCAAATGCCTTCACTTGAATCTGTACCAAATAGTGCATGTCGATGACAGATCCTTCAAGGCTTCAAAACCATAGATAACCCCACCTTAGCATGGTTGTGAAGGGCCTTGGTTTCCACCTCACCAAAAAGAGTAACAAAACTTTTAGGCCTCCACTCATGCTTATGTAGTGTGTCTACCCTTCCATAATTATTGAGGCACCCCTTAATTGTTGTTAGTGGGTCCAAAGCATGTTGAGTGCCTATGGTGAACATATTCTTGTTCCTTGAAAATATATGTGATATCTCTGCTCCAACAATAGTATTTGTTAGAGAACTTACAATGTGCAAGTAACATATCTTCAAGGTATCACCCTTACCAGTTCTATAAAGCATGGGTCATTTTAAGTGTGACACCAGAAAACCTTTTATGTAATGCTTCATAAAAAAGTTTTTAATTGCCCCTATATTGTACCAAAGAACCCACTAGAATTCACTATTTCCATTTACAAGAATGGAAAGAAACAAGTCTTACAAAGACAAAGAAGAAACAAAATCGAGATTTGAAATACTCAAGCCTGCATCATATTTCAAGAAGTTTCCTAATGCAATGTAAAAAGTAACTTCACCCCCTACAGAAAGATTCTCATTTCCAATTACTCATGAGAACTGTGTCATTAGAGATGGTGCCAGTCAAATGCTTCTACTAACCCCTGTATAATCATGGATATATTGAAGTTCAACCTATCAAATTTACAATATATAATGTAATAAAAGTTAAAGTGTAATCCGTGTCACAAAACATTTACAAAAGAACTTTTATCACTATAAAGCATGAAGAATGTTGTGAAGCATTGTGTTTATCACAACATACCAACATGAAATTTTACCATGTAGATAAGCTTGTGGCTATTGATGATAAAAATTAGGGGGCATGCTAAAGCCCAACAAATGTGGATGTCTGAGTAAATGTATATAATATTACAAAGAAAAGGCTCCTCATAGAAACAAGAACAATATGTTTTTGTTGCAATGATCGTCACATATAAAAACCAATTATTATTTTTCATATCCTTTCAAATGGCTTATTTCGGACTGTAGAACTGGCAATTTGATCCCTTCTCTAGTGAGACAGAGTGGAAGAGCACACTATAGATGAAAACTACAACATATTGCAAATATATGCATTAAGGAAACTGGCACAATTGACACAAATGTCTAATCACCTTAAATGTCATGTCTTTCTAAATGTTTAAAAGGAATGTCACAAGAACTCAAAGAGTATTTTAACTTATAGAATGTAGCATTGTCCCAATTAATACAAAATACTGCAAGTTCATACTTTACGAAAGACAACCTACATTAAGCATGTTGTTCAAGGCTAAATATCACGTCAAAGATAAATTTGATTTTTTAAATCCTCAATTAATAGCGAAGACATGTTGCACAATTAGGTTTTCTCTCTCAAGTTCTCTATTCTTAGGGGAAACCGTGACTTCCCTAAGGAGGGGTGGCTCCCTCTCCTTCTATGATCCAGTTTTTGTGGCAGTCACAAAATATTTCAAATATCTTGTGGCAAATTCTTTCTCAAAATCAAAGGAGCCATAACATCAGCCAAAGGATGGTTTGTTAAGAAATGGAATAAGTGCTTAATCTCATTCCATCATCCCAGTATAAAATCACATCATTTCTACCTCTAAAATCTATACTTCAAAATATAGATTCAATTATCACCTACAAACCACAAAGTTACTTGAGGACATCACCCGCTATCAACTTGGTGATCATCCTTCTCACATAAGGCTAGTTCCCCTCCAACATAAGGGAGGAATCCATGATGAGCGTACAAATATTTCCTTCAAATGATACAAAAGTATATTCGCAAAATGATATTATTTTTGTCTTTTAAGATTTAAAATGGAAAGCTAGGCAAGACCTAGTGCCTACTCCCTGGGCTATAGACTCTAGGAAACAAACATGACTTTAAAATTGATGAATAATATGTGAGTGATGACCAAAAAACCAAACATCAAGTATTATCATTCAATAATATATCCAATAAATATGTAACAGTGTTATTTCCTAATAGATGGAACATTTGAAGACAATTTTCTCCCCCAAATTGATCTATAAGTCACATAGCTGAAGATTCCCTTTGAGGTGTGCCATGAGGTGAGTTATCTCAAACCAAATCTAGTGGGAGCCCACTCTAAATGAACCAACAGGAATCCTAAGGTTATGCAACCAATGTCTATAAGTATATATAGGCCTAACAATAAGTGTTGCTTAGTTGCATAAAAGACTCAAAATAATAAAATGACATATTCAAGCTAACACCCTCCATGAGGGAAATCCATGTGATTTGAATGTATCTTGTAGATATCCTCTCTAATATCCTAGGTTAAGTCTCATTTAGATAGTAGGAGTTTACTTAAAGTCTCTAAATATTACCTAAAAAGGGCAATTCAATTGATAGAAATGCCCACCAACTGAAGCAATTAATAAGAACCCGCAACAATTACACCAAGGACGGGTCTATTGAAGCAATGCCCTGAATTCCACCTAGGTGATAGATTGAGGACTGCATGTTTACAGTAGCTGAAGCATCATAATATAAGGGTTCAAAGTCTCTCTATCCTATTCCAATCAACCCAAAGCAATCTAGGTCCCAAGACCTTGAAGCCATAAATGGTCACGACTCTAATGATCATGTCCAAATAGGTGCATCTTGAAAGAGATGTCCTATAACAATATCTATTTAGCCAAGAAAACCATATTCCTTATTAAGTTGGGGCTAGAAAGCATTCTTCAAGCTAACCTAGACTCCTAATATATGACCCCAAAATATCTGTAGGTTGTAGTAATGTCAATCCCATCCCCTCCAATGTAAAAATGGTAATCAAAGAGAGCATGTTGAGACATGGTAAAGATCATAACCTTAGTCTTTTTAAGTTAAAATGTAAACTATCAAAGATCACAAGAGTTGGCTAAGGCATCAATTTGTCTCTACAACGCCTTAGGTGATGTTCCAAAAGGATCATGTTGTTGTAAAGTAAAAGCAAGGAGATCAAGAATTGTTGGGTTGTGTTATATTCTTTCCATGACTAGCCCACGTAGTTAACTGGGGGGTTAGAGGGGGGAGGAGCCCCCCCTTCATTGCGCCAATTGTGTAGCAATGGGGTCACAGGGGGCTTGAGGGGTGGAGGTAACCACCTCTATGGGGTCCGAGGCAGTGCCCCGGAAAATCTTGTTTTCTGGACCTTATATTACATTGGGCGGACCTGCCTATGGTTTTGCGCATATTTTTCGGTCCATGGTTTTGGACACAATGGTTTTTGGTCCATGGTATTGGATGCTTCGGAATGTATAAATATGTATTGTAACATTGAAAGGAACATAATGAAAAATCAAGGTAGTAGTCCTGGTTTTGGGATCCAGTGGAAAATCTTTGTGTATATGTGTTTTAGGTGTTATTCTCTCAGACTGTTTTTTTCTGTGTTTGAGAACTCATATGTAGGTAATTTTTGTATAGAGTTAAAACCTACATTTGGTATAAGAGTTGTTTTTGGCTTCAAGGGGATGCCTTTGTTGCTGAGGGGTTTCGCTCGGGCCTGTGGTAGACCTTGTTCAGTGGGAGATCTGTGATTCTGGTGGTGAAAGAAGATGGTGAGCAGTGGAAGGATAGAGATCGAGAAATTTAATGGTCATAGTTTTGAGTTGTGGAAACTCAAGATGGAGGATCTGTTGATGGATACAGATCCATGGATCATGGTAGATCCGGGTACTAAACCAATGGGAGTGTCCAATGAAGAATGGAAGAAGTTGGATGAGAAGGCAAAGAGCATAATACGATTGTGTGTCTTAGATTCAGTATTGTTGAATGTATCAGGGAAAGCTATGATGAAGGCTTTGTGGGACAAGTTAGGCACTTTGTACCAATCTAAGTCTCTGGTGAATAAACTCTTCCTATGGAAAAATTTGTATAACCTAAGGATGAAAGATGGAGACTTGGTGACAGAGCATCTGAACGCATTTAACATTGTGGTAAGTGAGTTATTATCTGTTGATATTAAAATTTCATATCAAGATAAGTGCATCAATTTGTTGTGTTCTCTACCAGATTCACAAGATAGTCTAGTTATTGCAATAGGTAGCAATACAATTGCCTTGTCGTTTGATGAAATTGTCTCATCCTTGCTAATGGAGGAGATGAGACGGAAAAATATGGAGAGCCAGAATAGTGATGCCTTGTCTATGCAAGGACCGTCCTAGAACAGAAACAAAAATAAGTCATTGATTAGGAGATCTAGATCTAGAGGGAGATCTAAATCTCCAGGAAAACTTGTAAAGGTGGTGTGATGGAAATGCGAAAAGGAAGGGCACTACAAAAGGGACTATAAATCTAAAGATCCTGATAAAGGAAAAGGATTTGATGATGCTCCTTCTGCAGAGGTGAAAACCGCCTCAGACGAAGGTGGGGATGTGTACTTGGCTTCTTCAAGTACACATGTAGATCATGAGGCATGGTTGATTGACTCAGGTGAATCCTTTCACTTCACTCCCCATAGAGACTAGTTTTACGAGTATGAGAAATATGATGGTGGTGATGTCTTCTTAGGGGATGATAGGAAGGCTAGAATCATTGGTCATGGAAAAGTAAAGTTGAAGTTGCAACGTGGAAGGGTTAGAACACTTTCGGGTGTTTTGCATATTCCTCCATTGGCCAGAAATTTGATTTTTGTAAGCAAGCTGGATGATGTTGGTGAAATAATAGTGCTCAAGAAGGATACCTGCAAGATGGTTCAGGGAGCACTAGTATTGATGCAGGGAGTTGAAATTGGAACTCTGTACAAGCTGCAAGGTAGCATTGTTGTTGATGGGCGCATTAGCTCTATGGTTCCTGAAAGTGGAGCAGAAAATATAGTGGTCTTTGGAGAGAAGACCATGTCATGGCATCAAAGGCTTTGACATATTGGAGAGAAGGGCCTTCGAATACTTCATGGTAAAGGTAGGGTAGAAGGTATGAGTAATAGCTATGTGGATTTTGATTTCTATGAAAATTGTGTATATGGGAAGAAGAATCAGGCGAGTTTCCCCTCTGGTATAAGAGGGCACAACATATATTAGAACTTGTGCACAGTGATGTGTTTAGACCTGTGAAGGTTCCATCACTGGGTAAGTCTGTGTAATATGTATCATTTATAGATGACTTCTCCAGGAATACATGGATATAGTTCCTTAAGAAGAAATATAAATTCTTTGACAGGTTTAAAGAATTTAAGGCTTTGGTGGAAAACAAGATAGAGAAGAAGATGAAGGTGTTGAGGACAGATAATGGTGGAGAGTTTTGCAATAAAGAATTTGAAGAATTTTGTAAGAAGTGTGGTATAGCACGGCATAAGACTATTCCATACACACCTGAGCAAAATGGAGTTGCAAAAAGAATGAATAAGACATTGATGGAAAGGGTAAGAAGCATGCTCAGTGGTGCTGGGTTAGGACAGAAATTCTGGGCAGAGGCGGTGGAGACAGCGTGTTACCTGGTCAGCAGATCACCTTCATCAACGTTGGAGGATAAGACTCCATAAAAGGTATGGACTGGTAAGAAACCCTCTCTTTCACATCTGAGGGCATTTGGATGTGATGCAGATGTACATGTTCCAAAGGAGAAATGAACCAAGTTCGATAGTAAATCTGAAAAGTGCATCTTTATTGAGTATATGGATGGTTTAAAGGGTTATAAGCTTTGGAATTGAGTAACAAGAAAGGTTGTGTACAACCGAGATGTGGTGTTCAGAGAGGTGAAAGATGTTATTAAACATGAAGTCCAACCAAAGAAACCTAAGAAGATAGAGTTTGAGCTTAAGGAGGAAGAATCAGTCTCTACAATAGAGGAGGAATCAGAAGATGAAGAGTCACAAACTCCGGGTGTGAGAAGATCAGTTCAAGAAATAAGGTAGCTAGCAAGGTATAGTCCATCTACTTTCTGTTCAAATTTTTCTTTATCTAATATTGATGATGATCCCAGAACTGTGAAGGAAGCAATAGATTCAAAGGATGGAAAACTCTGGAAAGAGGCCATGGTTGATGAAATGCCATCTTTGCACAAAAATGAGGCTTGGGATTTGGTGGAGTTGTCGGTTGGAAGGAAACCCATTGGTAGCAAATGGACGTTCAAGAAGAAGACAAATGTAGAAGGAAAGGTGGAGAAATACAAAGCTCAGTTTGTAGCAAAAGGTTATTCCCAGGTGTCGGAATTGATTTTGGTGATATTTTTTCTCCTATTGCTAAGGTAACTTCTATTAGATTACTTTTATTTGTTCATGCTGGATTTTTATTTTGAGGTAGAATAGATGGATGTGAAGACAACATTTCTTCATGAGGATTTAGAAGAGGAAACCTACATGAAGCAACGTGAAGGCTTTGCGGTGAAGGGTAAGAATGAACTGGTATGCAAGTTAAAGAAGTCTCTATACGGGTTAAAATAATCACCAAGGATGTGGTATCAGAAATTTGATACATTTATATGAGGACTTGGCTTCACCAGAAGCAAAGTAGATCATTGTGTGTATTTTAAATTAATTGGTGATCGTGTTATTTATCTGGTCTTGTATGTGGATGATATGTTGTTGGTTGGAAATGACAAAGAAATTATCTAGGATTTGAAGACCCAATTCTCCTCCAAATTCGACATGAAAGATCTTGGTGTTGCAAACTATATTTTGGGCATGGAAATTAAAAGAGATCGGGTGAAGAGGAAGCTTTGGTTAAACAAGAGGAAGTATGTTGAGACAATACTACAGAGGTTTAATATGTATGATAGTAAACCAGTGAAGGTTCCTATTCCTGTAGGTGTGAAGTTATCTACTAAATAGTGTCCCAAGATATAAGAAGAGGAAGAGGACATGTCCCATGTTCCATATGCAAGTGCATTCGGTAGCCTGATGTATGCAATGGTCTGCATTAGACTAGACATTGCACATGTAGTGGGAGTATTGAGCAGGTTTATGTCAAAACCAAGGAAAGAGCAGTGGACAACAGTGAAGCAAGTTTTCAGGTATTTGCGTGGCACTAGAGATTATGGTTTGTGCTACCAAGGAAGCCAGGATTGGACAAATTGTTGGATATTCATGGCTTTGTTGATGTAGACTGGGCTAGAGATATGGATCAAAGAAGATCTACAAGTGGGTATGTGTTTAACCTATTTAGAGGTGTAGTCAGTTGGATGAGTAAGAAACAATTTGTAGTGTCACTATCAACTACAGAGGTAGAATACATGGCAGCCGCTCATGCAAGGAAGGAAGCATTTTGGTTGTAGAGATTGTGTTCAAGTATGGGTTTAGTGCAGGGAGCTATAAGGATAGACTGTGACAGCCAAAGTGCAATTTTCTTGGCAAAGAACCCTGCATATCATTCAAAGACAAAGCACATTGATGTTCATATCACTTTGTGAGGGATATGATAGAAGACAAAAAGGTGTTGCTGGTAAAGGTGGACAATTTGAAGAATACTGCAGATACATTGACAAAATCTGTGAGCTCCAAGAAGTTCTCTTGGTGTAGAGAAATAATGGGCATTGCAGGGCTGGATAACTTACTAATCTCACTTGTGGCCCCCTATGGAAATAAAACAACAAGTGGGAGAATGTTGGTTTATGTTATATTCTTTCCACGACTAGCCCACGTAGTTAACTGGGGGGTTAGAGGGGGGGAAGAGCCCCCCCTTCGTTGCACCGATTGCGTAGCGGGGGGGGTCACAGGGGGTTTGAGGGGTGCAGGTAACCCCCCTCTATGGGGTCTGGGGCAATGCCCAACTAAATTTTGTTTTTTGGACCCTATATTATATTGGGTGGACCTACCTATTGTTTTGTGCATATTTTTTGGTCCATGGTTTTGGACACAATGGTTTTCAGTCCATGGTATTGGATGCTTCAGCATGTATAAGTATGTATTGTAACATTGAAAGGAACGTAATGAAAAATCAAGTTGGTAGTCCCAGCCTTGGGATCTAGGGGAAAATCCCTGTGTATATGTGTTTTATGTGTTATGCTCTTGCATTGTTTATTTTGTATGTTTTAGAATTCATATGCAGGTAATTTCTGTATAGGGTTAAAACCTACAAACATTAGGTAGAAGACAATCAGCACCATCCTGTAGGTGCTCCTAAGAAAGGAGTCTATCTCATTGATATAGAACCCAAAGAGAGTTGGTGAGAGAAAGAATTCCTATTTGACCTCTAAGGTAGTGTAAGAAGATGTGGGTAGTGCACAAATGACCAAGAAATGACTAATATAGTATTGTGATACAAGCCAATTCCATATGACCTCTAAAACAAGGCCTCTCATGATAGAGTCAAATTCATTACAAAAGTCAACAAATCAATAAAAGAAAATCGAAGAGAAATGATGAGCCTCTTTGATAATGGCACAAATAGTGAAATATGTGTTCAATAGTTGTCTACCTCTTATAGAACCCTAGCTACATTATATCTCTAGGTTTCATCCACTCTAGCACATTTAATAATCATGTGGGGTATTGTACCATATAGCATGGAAAATGTGTGTGAAATCACGATGGTCCTATAATTATTTTGGTCTTAAGCAACCCCCAGCTTAAAATTGGAGTGGATGATATGGTGGGGCCATTATTGGTGTTCAGATATCAATTACAGAATTCACCCTTCCCCACATTACTTGTCAATCTGGGGCAGCTGGGGCTTGTCTAGTTATTTCAAGGCTATTGTGCAAAGTCTATGCAGGCCATAGTTTCCCTACCCAACATTGAGCATTCAATCAACAATATAACAATGTGTAATAGCAAGCAATAACAGAAACAACAATAATAGTAACCAAAAATTAGGATTCACAACTACAAAAACTTTATGAACCATTACAATGATAAAGAAATAATCACAACGTAAATAAATCTACACACACCACTAATCGAAAAACACCGAAGCAGAAGAGTGGGCCCAACTCTCCGATCAGGGCTATGGCGAAAGATCAAAGACTACTTAACACTCAGAAGATCGGGATTGCATTAATCAAAAGGAAAATATAAAAGTCTGTTGTTACATTCTCAGAACTCTAATGTATCTAGCTGCCCCTTTTTTTCCTCTGCAACCTTACTTATACATTTCAATATTACAAGAATGATATCAATGATTTCTGGATATTACGACAATTGTCTGCCTACAAATACACAATGATCATTTGAGACATAAACATAATACAAAGATAGCAAATGCATTTTTCCAATAGACTCTCATTGGTTGAACATCGTTATAGCCAACATCCTGACATTAGCACTGCCAACTCATCAATAACCATGCACTAAATTATAGCCTGTTGATCATCATGCTTTTGAATCTACAAGGAAGCCTGGGTTAGAAAGTCGCATAAGCAATGTTCCCCTAGGACTAGGCCTCCTCGATTAATATTTCACAAAGACATGACAAATAGATATACCTTCACTTCTCAAGATACAAATTAAGCTTTCAAAGACATGAAATAGGTGAAGGGAAGGGATAAAAAGGCAGGTAAAAAGTGGGGAAATTTAGCAACCAACATCTCCCCCCAATTATGTTTTATGCATGTCCTCATGCATCTCTCTTTCTGTGCAGGTTTGGGTTGGAGACACTGTGATTGTAATGAAGTTCTGCAAGGTCGTATCTCATGGCTATCCCTATCTCGGGGGGTTCGAAACCATCTGAGCAAATTGTATCCCTCCACCAATCCTATTCCACCACATAAGTCAGTGTGTATTGCTCAGAAGGTAGCCAAATGATGGGGAATTGAAATCTCATCCTTATCCAACGGACCCCATAGTGTCATATGCATGTGATATAATGTGGAATTCTCTTCGAAGCCCTGGAAAAATTAGGGGGCTCAAAAAGGTTCCCTCACATGAACCATTGATGATGACAACATCCAAGACTTCTGACAAGAATCATGGGCTTCCTCCTAACAAGCGAAGATTTTCTTCATAGACATGTCAACACACCACTTCAATGTTTTCAACATCTCATCCTTTCTTCCTTCCAGTTGCATAATGTTTGATATCTATTATAAATATCCATTGATTGAGAATGTTCCATTCTGATCACAAGTGGTCGATTTTCTTGATTTTCATCGAACGTATTGAAGGCCTTTTCCACTTGACTTGATTAATGACAAAGGATGTGAATTCTCTCTTCTGAATGTATACCACATACAGTACTGGATTGAACAATTGATCATTCTTCAGGATGTTATTATGCATATAAATTTTGCACATCAAGTGTGGGTTCAATAGATTGTTAGCTCTTGGGATCCACAGGAACTGCATGGGGTCTACTATGTCATGGATAATTTCCTGTGGATACTTTCCAGACATAGAAACATATATTTCTCGTGAAGAAACAAAGAATAGTAGCTAGCATGAGGTTGGCATGCCATTACCTACTACGTTAGGGCGAACATTTAATCCTTGTTAGCCTTGAGTAACTAGACTTGCCCTTGTAATTCTTCAACCATTTTCTATTGTTTTTTTGATTTCTACTTAGATTTTTCTATTTAGGTGACATGATCAGCCACCACTTTTTCTTCTTGTTCCCAAATTACTTTCACTTCTTTCCGGTGATCTTCCAAAGAGATAGATCCATGTTGAAGATGAGAGGCATTGGTTTTTCATTTCATAATTTCTGCGGTCAGTATAAACTCTTGAGACTCAATAAAATGTAGAAATTACTCATTCTATGTAATTGCCGACGTCGTCGGCCTATCTTCAATATGTACTATTGTCGAAGTTGTTTCTGCTCTGGGAATCAAGGTAGCTTGACCGGCGTCCCTATTTTTCCTTCTCACCTGTGTCCACAAGCATAATACTTGTCTCCTCAACTTACTAATTTCCATTTTTAATTGCATATTCTCCATAAACATCGACCGATACCAGTCCTGGATGGGGGCCTGCCTTTTTCACATTGTTCATGAATTCCTGTTTAGTAACGACCTCCTCCATTGCTCTCACGTCCGATATTGGGTTTGGCGGATTGATGCCTGTGAATTAATCAAAAAGTTCTTATTTACTCTTATTTACTCCTAGTTCAAAAACTAGGGGGGCGGCTTCAGTGCCTTCTTCTGCAGGTTCTGGTACCTCCACATTCCCTTCAACTGTCTCACGAGCCACTGTAGGTTCCTAAATAGTAGTATCATCAACATTTTCTTCATGTATCCATTCTGTTTCCCTGTTTTCTCTTTCCACTTTCTCATGAATTGATTCTGGCCTTTGTAGGTCAATACCAACAACCATGTTGCTTTCCAACTGCTCGAGGGTTGACACTGGTTCTTGTGGGGTAGTGTCAATAATACCACTTTCTTCAATTCACTCATTGGTCAACGCTAAATCTTATGTAACAATGTCAAAAAAGAAAAATTTAATTTGCTCACTAGTCGATACTGGTTCTTGTGTAACAGTGTCGACAATAATTTCTTCAATTTTCTCACTAGTCAACACTAGTTGTTGTGTAATAGTGTCCACAATAATTTCTTCAATTTTCTCACCAATCAACATTGGTTCTTGTGTAACAATGTCGACAATAATTTCTTCCTCCATCTGTCCAACAATTGACACAAGTGCTTGTGTAATGGTGTTAAAGAGAGAGTCCATACAGGTTGGTAGAATTTTTATGTTTCTGGAAAAACTTGTGAACAATTTTTTAAACCAACGTTTCGAACTGGCTTAGTGAGTCCATCATCAGGGCAATGCGATTTGTATTTTGAGAAGAGAGAGCATGAAATCATGGAGCTATTAATAGTTAATTGAAAAATATTTGATGTCTTCTTTTATTGTCGACTTTCAATTGACTAACTGATTAGTAATTATTTATTTATTTATTTAAATATTTTATTTATTTATTTTTATTCATTTATTTATTATTATTATTATTATTATTATTATTATTTAATTTTAATTGGTGATTGATTATGTATATATTTAGATTGATTAATTAATTAATTAATTTATTATTATTATTATTTTTTTTAGATTCTATGTTATATATTTAAGTTCTTTGCTATGTATTAAATGCTTTACTAGTAATGTATATAGTTTTAAAGTACTAGTTTGAAGGTTTATTTAAGTTGTCTTATTAAATTATATTTAAAAGAGAGTTAGGGTTGGTTATATATATTTATTAATTAATTAATTTATTATTTATTATTATTATTATTATTATTACTATTATTATTATATTATTATTTATGAATGTTTGTATGTCTGCTTTCTTAATTTATTTAATAAGGGTTTCCAGGTACTACTTAATTTTAGTCCATCATCTCTATTCGTGTTGTTGGAGGATATTTCAATTTCAGTTGCCTCTTTCACCCTTCTTTTTAAATAATGGTCTTCCTTGTGAATTAATTTTGCTTGTTCCATACAAATATAGTGTGAGGAAGAACATGCATGTTCTGCCAGACCTGATTTTTCCGAACTGTTTCTTGTAATATCATTAATGTGTTCTTTTAACCTTTTGCCAAAGGATATCCTTGTTTCACATATATATACTTTTCCACATGAGCAGGGAACTGAGTATACTCCTTTGTGATCTTTTGGGTCTATTACATCCTTAGCAGAATCAAGCAAGTTTTTGATGGTGTTAGGGGGTGTGAAGGTAACCATGATGTTATGCTTGGAGAGAATTCTGGAAATTTTGTCTGTGGTACCTTTTATATAGGGTAGGAGATTATAGGGTTTTTAGGAGTTTTCCTTTTTTGGGTATTGGTTCTGGATTCTTTTTAATTATTTTATGGATAATGTTTTTCTGATAGCCATGGTTTATGAAGACCTTATAGAGATGGTTAAGTTCTTCCTCTAGATGTTCAGGGTAAGAGATTCTAGAAGCTCTGGTAGCTAGGGTTTTGATGACACCGACTTTTTGCTTTGGATGGTGGTGGGAATTTGAATGAATATATTTGTCAGTGTGAGTTTGTTTCCTGAAGACCTGGTGGCTTAATTTTCCATTTTTCTTGGTAAGGAGGACATCCAGGAAGGGGAGTTGGTTGTCTTTTTCAATTTCAATAGTGAATTTTATGTGTTCAAAGAGGTTGTTTATGTGTGATAAAAATTCATTAAGTTTATATAAACCATGGCTCCATTTAGCAAAAATGTCATCTACATATCTTTTCCATACTTCAGGGGTAAAGGGGGAAGATTTAAGGGCCATTTGTTTAAAGTGTTCCATGTATAAGTTGGCAATCAATGGTGATAAAGGAGAGACCATGGCAACACCATGACTTTGCTCATAGGTTTTTCCTTTGAAACTAAAGTATGAAGATTTAAGGAAAATGCCTACTAGTTCCACTGTTTCAAGGTCCGTGATTTTCTTCAATACTTCTATGGCTTCATCTACTGGAACCATAGTGTAGAGAGACACTACGTCAAAGCTAACCAGGAGGTCATTGTTACTAATTTCTAGGTTTCTAATCCATTCTATGATAGAAGCAGAATATTTGATGTAAGAGGGAGTGTCACTGGATAAAGGTCTAAGTTTGTTAGCAAGGTATTTTTCTAACCAGTAAGTGGGTGAACCTATAGTGTTTATTATGGGTGTCAATGGGACTCCGGATTTATGGATTTTGGGCACACCATATATTCTGGGGATGATGGCATTATTAGGTATTAACATATTCTTAATAGTAGAATCAAGAGAGGAGTTTTTGATTTTGTTACTAACCTGGTGAAGGATTTTGTTGCTAGGGTCCTTGTTAAGAACTCTATAGCAGCCACTTTTGTTAAGGTGTTCTTCCATCTTATTATCATAATTTTCCCTATCCATAATAATTGTGGCATTTCCTTTGTTTTCTTTTAAAATTATAATGTTTTTGTTTTTCTTGAATTTTTTTAAAGCTTTGGATTCTTCTTTGGAGATGTTGCTAGGAGGAGGTCTGGCATTTCTGAGAATTCTGGCAACGTCCTGTCTTATTTCTTCTGCAACATTTTGATCTGTGTTTTTGATGATGACTTCAATGTTGCTTATGATATCATTTATAGGAATTTTGGCTGGGGATAAAGTGAAATTTATACCTTTTTCTAGAAGAGATTTCAGGTTATCTTCCAATGTTAGCTTTGAGAGGTTGATTATAGTCGAGTTTTTGATTGAGTTTCCAACTGAGTTCTTGATGTAGTCAGTGGAAGTAGCGTGGGGTGCTTCATTAATTTCCTGCATTGAGATATTTAAATGAGCATTGGATGGGGGGTAATCGATGTAGGTGGCAGCGAAGCTAGAGCTAGGATTACATGGTGCTGAACAATTGGTTTCGACCTGCGCTGTCAAACGGTTGTCCAACTGCATGAAGGGAGCACAAAGAATCTTCCACGTAATCATTTCCTACATTTTGTGTTTCATAACTTACGTGTTGGAGAGAGCCCATGCTTTGTTAATTTTCTGCATTGTGATGTTGCTAGATTCTGGATTGCTTTTAACCTGTGCTGTCATGTTGTTCAACTACGTAAAGGGATGAGCAGTATCATCAATTTTGTGTGTTGTGATGTTGTTGGATTCTGGATTGTCAACCTGTGCTGTCATGTTGCTGGATTCTAGATTGCTTTTAACCTACACAGTCATGTTGTTCAACCGCATGAAGTGTGCAGTATCATCTATTTTCTACGTTGTGATGTTTTTTTCAACTTGCGTTGTGATGTTGCTCAACTGCGTGAAGGGATGAGCAATATCATCTACGTATTCACTGCCAACTTTTTGCATGTTTATATAGAAAGCACAACACATACTGTTGTCCTGTTGAGCAGCATTATGTTGAGGGCCATGCTCATTGCCTTCTTTCTACATACAATTGGGTTTATGATGCACCTGAGTTGTGGAAATATTTATGAGAGTATCTTCTGCGTTCTTGTTGAAGTCAGAGTTTCTTAGGGTTTTAATTTTTTTGGGTTTCTTTGCGAGAGTGTAATCAAGAATTCTTTTAGCTTTGGCGAAGGTGAAGGCGTCTAAGTTCTGCCAAAGATCAAGGCAAAGAGTTGATGATAGTTGGAGATGCAAGCCTAGAAGTTTTTCAGATAATTTAATTAATCGAAATCTGCTGAATTTGATTTCATGTTTGATGAGGGTTTTAATAAGTTTATTGAGGGCAGAAATGTTTCGACCACGTTTAAGGGGATGGCTACATTTAGCAAAGTTTGGATTGAGGTTTTCATCTCTACATTGTTTTAGAAATATGAGATTCGATAGGTTTCTAGCTCTGGAGATTCTCATGTTCTCAAAATTTAGGGCATTGTTCATTATGTCCCTTCCATGGTGGGACTTAATGGTGTTAAAGAGAGAGTCCATACAGGTTGGTAGAATTTTTATGTTTGTGGAAAAACCTATGAATAATTTTTGAAACCAACGTTTCAAACTAGCTTAGTGAGTCCATCATCAGGGCAATGTGATTTGTATTTTGAGAAGAGAGAGCGTGAAATCATGGAGCTATTAATAGTTAATTGAAAAATATTTGATGTCTTCTTTTATTGTGAACTTTCAATTGACTAACTGATTAATAATTATTATTTATTTATTTATTTATTATGATTATTATTATTATTATTATTATTATTATTATTATTGTGTAATGGTGTCAAGAGTTGATTCTTCTCCCATTAGCTTAGCCATTGACACTAGTTCTTGTGTAGCAATGTCAAGGGTAGCTTCCTCTCCAATTGTCATAGCAGTTGACACTAGTTTTTGTGGCGTAGTCTCAATAATGGTTCTTTCTCTTGTAATTACTCCTACAAACTTTAATACCAGAGGAGAGATTCTTTCTCTTGATATGTGGGTAGGAGAGCAAAATCTCCTTGCCCCTTTTGGCAGGGAAGAGGGGAGCAAAGAATGAGGAGTAACCTCCTCAATTTCCATTCTTCTAATGCCTTCTGCCTCAGTTTCTCCAATTCTGTCTCTATCCCCTATATCAGCTGGTTGTTCTAGTTACTGTTTTTGGGTTGCAGAAACATCCAAACCTACTTCAAGAGCTACCCTGAGTGTCTTAATTTTGAATTTCACCAAAAATAAAGGAGATTTTCCATACACAAGCTCATATGGTGAAAATCCTATTGTATTCCACCATGTCATTCTATATGCCCAACTCATATAGTTGTTCTAGTTAGTGTTTCTAGGCCACAGAAATATCCAAACCTACTTCAAGAGCTATCCTAAGTGTCTTAATCTCGAATTCCACCGAAATTAAACATACAAAATCTCATATGGTGAAAATCCTGTTGTATTCCACCATGTCATTTTATATGCCCAAAGTGCTTCAAGAAGTTTTTCAGCCTAGTTTCGGCGATTGTTAGCTATAGTCTTTGTGAGAATGTTTCCAGTACCTTGTTTGTGCTATTGACTAGAGCATTCGCCTGAGGATGATATGTAGAAGTCACCCTATGTTTGATTCCATAATTTTTCATGACTGTTGCTATTATATGTGATGTAAACTATGCCCCTCCATCTGAAACTCTCTCTAGGAGCTCCATACCATTAGAAGATTTCTTCAAATAAAAAGTTTGATATAGCCTGTTTAGTGGCCTCCGTAACAACTTTGGCTTCTACCCATTTTGTCACGTAGTTTGTGCATACAAAAATATGAACTTTCTTATTTGAAGGAGGATTGAATGTCCCAACGAAATTGATAGCCCATCTCTCAAAGGGCTCAAGAACTAAATGAGGTTGTAGCGGTATTTCATCTGACTGACTAGGCTGACCCATCCGTTAACAACTATCACACCCTCGAACATATTTCTTAGCATCATGAAAAAAAGAGGGCCAATAGTATCCCATTTGTAGTACCTTATGACCTGTCCTCTTTTCTGTAAAATTACCTCCATAAGGGCCATCGTGAGAAGCTTTTAGAATTTCATAGATGTCATCCTCACCTATAGAGAGCCGTATTTTCTGATCAGGTCCTATATACAAAATGTATCCCTCTATCCATGAGTAATGGGAACTATGATGGATTATTTTTCACTGTTCCCTATATGGAAAATCATGAGGTACTTTTCCTGTAGCAAGGTAGTTACTAATATCTGCATACCACAGGGTGTGAGTAGAAATTGAAAAAAGATGTTCATCCAGAAAAGTATCCTGTATGGGTGTATCTTCATCATTAGTATTCAGCCTAGACAGGAAATCTGCTAGCACATTATCTTTTCCTTGTTTGTCTACAATGGTAATATCAAATTCTTGTACCAACAATAAATATCTTGTAATTTGTCCAGGATTTATGGGTTTGTTCATCATATATATGATGGATGAATGAGCAGTGTGCATGAACGATCGATATCAGATAATGTTGAAATTCATTTATAGCATAAATAATAGCCAAAATCTCTTTTTCAGTTACCATATAATTAAGTTTAACAGTAGTTAAGTTCTTGTTGACATGGTAAATCACATACGGCTTCTTGTCCTCCTGTTGTCCCAAGACTACCCCTACTACTGTATGAGAAGCATCTGTGGAGATATGAAATGGGAATTTCTAGTCAGGGCCTCATAATATCAGGGATTTACAAACTAGTTCCTTGATTTCTAAAAAACGTTGCCTCACACACATCAGTCCACATGAAATCCACATATTTAGGCAATAATTGGAAAAGTGGAAATTCTATTTTAGAATTTTTTCTATAAAGCGTCTATAATAGCCAGCATAAACAATAAAGCTATGTACCATTGTTGGTTTCTTTGGTGTAGGAAAATTTAGGATTACCTCAACCCTAGCAAGGTCAACCCATATTCCTGTAACTAAAAGTAAGTGCCCCATAACTATTCCTTCTTCCATCATCATATGACATTTTATTGTACCAAGAGAAACATGTGTCTATTTGCATCGTTTAGTACTCTTACTAAATTCTCCAGACCTTCTTCGAAAGAATCCCCATATGGGGTAAATTTATCCATGTAAATTTCAACACTGTAGTAGGTGCATTACAGAGGCCAAATAGAAGGACTTGGTATGCGAAAGTTTCCCAAGGGCAAGTAAAAGTAGTTTTATATTGATCCTTGGGAGCTATCAGGATTTGGTTATATCCACTAAATCTATCCAGAAAGGAGAATAACTTCTTCCTGGCTAATGTGTCGAGGACCTTGTCAATAAAAGGCAAGGGGAAGTGGTCTTTTTGAGTTTCTTTATTCAATTCACTATAATAAAAATAGATCCACCACTTGCCATTTTTCTTCGGAACAATTACTAGTGGGGATACCCATTGACTATCCAAGATTGGATAAATAAACCGAACATCTAGTAGCTTCTGCAGTTCTTCTTTGACAATGTTCTTCAAGGTAGGATCAATCCTTCTTTGTGGTTGTATAACACGTTAGTATTCATCTTTTATGTATATATGATGGGTACATAGATCAACATAGATCTCTTTGATATATGTATATTCCCAAGCAAAGGCTTCCTTCTGTTCCTGAATGACTTTCAGCAATTGTTCAATCTGGGAAGGTGAAACATTAGGATTAACATTCAATGTTTTCCTTGGATTGATTTCTACACGAATATTGTTATGGGGTACAATGACATGAATGTTTTCAATTTGTGTTTCTAGTTCAATAGTTTCATGAGCAGTGTAGCTCATGACAGATTCTAATAGTTGTTGGGTTGAACATGAAACAGAGTTGGGACTACTAATAGATGTGATAATATCATCATCTTCCATTTCACCCTTAAAAAAATGAGCTTCACTAATGGTAAGAATCGGTCTAATATCTTCATTTACAAGTTTAGGCTCATCCGAGGGTGGAATTTTTTGTGCTAAGGTGTACCCTAGTTTTATTGACAAGCTTGGTTCTACCAGTGGGTAACAAACATGGTTCTTTGTGTTTTCCCCATTAGATATCACCATATTTCGTGATTGACACCTCAGAATGTAAATATCTACAGTAGCAAGCTAAGTCCTACCCAGAATCAAAGGATGCCCCCCGACTAGATATTGAGTATGTAGCACTAGAATATCGACAGGGTATTGCCACAAGCCTACATAAATAGTGACATATTCCAACTTCCTTGCTGGTCTTGTTATCACTTGATATGTCAGGTTGTGTTGTACCAACCTCCAACCAAGAGTAACTATTTCAAACTAGTTATAACTAGAAGTTAGTCCTTCTAGCATGAGAGGGCTCTCTCAAGGAAAACTATATAATGTTCCAAATAAAACTCAATTACACATAGCTAACTTTGGATTTTTGTGTGATTCTTGTCGGTGAAAGAATGTGTGATATTCACCACCATCGTGCATGGGGTCAAAAGAAAACTCAATTTACATATGAACATTGTTTTGTGGAAGCTAAGGCATTTTTGGCTTAACTAATGTAAAATAAACATTTACAGTTAATCACGGAAAATTTGAAGGGAGTTGGAGAAATATTACATTGAACTCCAAGTAATCAAACAAGTATGAAAGCTGATAATAACATAAATACATGAAGGGATGGAATGAAACCAAAATGAATCTCAGGTTAAAAGAAAAGTATGTTGCAAATGTATATTAACTGGATAAAAATTTACAATGTGGTATTTCTCACATTGTCTCTCCCATTGCAGAGTAGAAAAACTAAAAATATATAGAAAGACATCTCCATCTATCATTAATTTCAAAACCTGCCACCTAGGGCTAGATTCGATCATCATGCTAAGAGACCTAATCCTATTTGAGTTACAATACATATTGAGTTTTCTTAGGGATTTTATGTTTTAATATAATTTGAATTCACATAGGATTCTATCAATTTATGAGCCGAGAAATATTTTGTTGCTGAAACTTATCGAATTCAACTAAATGTTGAGTGTGCTAGACTATTGATGTGCTCCTACCACATGGACGTGCTGACCTGGTTGAATTTCTTGACTTGTCTTCCTAAAAAATAGGAGTGCTGATCTGATAATGTAGACACCCTTGGGATCTATAACCCATGTGATTTCCTTATTGTTTGATGCCCAATCAAAATTTATAACGCAGAAAAAAGAAATTTGACAATTTCGTAGAAAAGTTTGGTAGCAAGCTACAAAAAACATTATTTTGGTCTTTTTTTGATCTCTCTGCAAGCTTTGAAGTGTAATCTTATGTATTTTAACAGAATTCACGCCATTAGAACTCCTTTATCTAAAATTTTCTCTTGCATTTTCCTCAATGATAAGCTATAGCAGTTTTGTAGCAAATGTTTCAGCTTAACTATGGGGAGTTGCTACGCAATTTTAAATTTCCTAATTTTTGTATTTCTTATGACTTCTTATGCCTTGTTATCACTCCTTATAGCTTTCCTAACCATGTATATTGTTGAAACTAGTAGTTTAGCATATAATAGGCAAAAAATAAAGATAATAAAAAATGAGGAATTTACCATACTCAAGGGGTGCTTGTTACTTCAGCTATGAGCTTGAGATTTCTTTTTGAGAGTTCAATTTTGATCATCTCTATTTGAGTTTCCAATCCTTTGACTTTCCAAAATTCATGTCAATTCCTTTGTATTCATCCTTGAGAAAATCATCACAATTGAGCAGTTGGAACCTCTAAACCTTGAACCACATCTCACCACACCTGGGAATCTCTATAGCACATGAAATTGTATCATGGGAGACTACAAAATTCAACATACCCACCTTCATTTCTATTTCTTTGAAATTCATTGAAAAATCCTTAGCAATATGTCCATGGAAACCCTGCAACTTCTGGAAAACACGAAGGCATCCTATGCTGGCAAATGAATGTATGAAAACAGGGTCTTCCTCCAAAATCTTCATGTCAGTGGGTTCATATCGAAGCACAAAGCCTCCTTTGTATTGTTTCTTCTACACCATGGCTACAACAAGTGATGATATCCTTCTTTCCACCTGCAATTTCTCCTTAGGACATCTAGATTTTCCTATGATAACGAAACCCACTCAAAATGAAAGGAAAATGATGGAGAATGATTTGCAGTGTGAATGCTTTGGGGATAACAATAAAAAAGGTGAAATCTAATGTAGAATGATACTCCATCGTGACTCATACATGTTAGCACCTAAATCTACCTTAGGCTGAAAGAAGGCAAAATTCAGGGTAACCACAAACCACGCTCAGTCTGGTAGCTAGCCCTACCAGAACAGGAGAGGGCTCTCTCCGGGTCACACTCAGTAAAAATACACAATAAATTATGAGATGAATCAAAATGAAATACTGATTTTAGGCTTGTAAATAGATGTGGAAAAGGCGATTTTTGAATGACTGGATTTTCTAGGCTGTAAGGGACCAAAGGAACACCTAAGCGGGGAAATTAAATCAAAGACACAGAATATTTCGTGAGGCAAGATAGGCAGGAGGTTTAGCAGTAAGATTGAAGTAATATGGAATGGAAAGACTGTTAAGAGGTTGAAAAGGGCATAGCAAATGAATCCTTTTCAAACAAAAGAATAAACATACAGCATGAATACCTTACCGAGGCAGAGCAGTGAACTGGATTCCGCCTTTCTTACTTTAAAGCATTCAACTGGAAATGGTTATGAATGGACTGTATAAAAAATAACAAATACACATATGAAATAAAAAGAAGAAACATCTGGTAAACATCATACCACATGAATCTCATGAATCAGAGCTGCATCATTTTATTAATTCCTTGGCCAAAATGTGCAGTGCAGAGCTGAGTTTTCTCTCCCACTGCTCCCAGAAATTCCAACCAACCATTTGAAAATGGTTGTTCATACAATAAATAGACTTTGCCATTAGGAAATGGAACGACCCAAAGTTGGGGAGTTTTTCAAATCATTACAAACTGGAAATGGAAAGCCAACCATTAGTGACAGGTGCAGCGTTACAAAAATGACAAAACTGTAGCGTAGATTGGTGGGTGACTGCTCGCCTTCCTTTTGCCACTTGGATAGAAGCCAACCTTTAGTGAAAATACTTTTTAAACTTTGGCTTAGGTGCTACGAAAAATGTAGTGTAAACGAGCGGGCCCACTTGGAGAAAATCGCGAATCGAAATTTCACGGAGCGGAAGTGATTTTGGCCTTTGGGTCTCTGTGTGCCGTGCCCAAAACTGTATGCGTCACGCCACTTTGGAGGCAATTTTGAGGTACTTCTGAATTCAAAATTATTCCCAAGTGTGCTTGTTAGAAATCCCTATCTGTCTACCTTCCAACCCAAGTGGAATTTCTAAATTTGGTGCTCATTTGCCCCTCCAAAACTTAAATCTCCCAAGACTGCATCCTGTGTGTCAAAATAGGGGCAGAGAGGTCATGTTTTGAGTGTTTTTGACCTCCTGGGGACTCAAACCTTTCCCAAACTTCTTGGCCATGCACCAGTAGTCATGATGTTTCATACCGAATCCAAAAATATAAACCTTTCATGATTTGGAGCTCCCTATCATAAGCGCCGCACCACAGGGAGAAAACCCTGTTTTTTGTACCAAAATTTGTCAAAATGGCAAAAATGCCCCAAATTTCTTGAAATTTTGGCTGGAGCTTCTCCATCAAGTGTCATGCTGAGCTAAAGAGGCTTCGGCCTATATCTAAAGATGATCATGCTCCCTTTGCCTCTTTTTCTTGCTTATTGCCTTCTTTAGTTTTGCCTTTAAATTCCTTATTCGTGCCTTGCAAACATGATTGCATGCCCAATAATGGTTTTTCATGTGCCTGAGCATGTACTTGTCCTTGTTTGCTTTCACCAACAGCTCCTCTAAGTGGATGTTGATCCTCTTGACCCAATTCTCTCAATCAGCCTCTATCTCCTGCTGAATGGGTGTCTTCTCATTTAGGCTTCGTTGGGCAGCCTGCTGGTCTTCACGGATGTTTTGCCACCTCTATGAGGCCTCCTGGGTGCATGTACCTTTGTTGGTGAATCACTGTGTTTCTCTTCTTCATGATCATATGACAGATCAGATGTCATGTCTGCTGGTGGACAAACTGTCTTGAACAAATAGGTGTTGATATGTCACATTGTCTTGTAATGCCTTTGATGATGTGCTTGACCTTTGCCACCAAGAGAAAATATTGACATAAGGGACAGTAAGGGGAGGGAAAAATAGTGAGGGATTAGGGACTATTGGGAGAGATTTGTTTGGGAAATATAGGAGGGTTGTGAGGGGTTTTATGTGTGGGATAGGGTTTAGGGTTTCACCTTTGAAAGTTTTGGGAAAGGGAATTTAGGATATGGGTTTAGTAACTTTAGGGGATGGGGAAAAATGGAGTCAAGGAACAAAGGCTATTAAGGACAAGAGAAATAATGGAAAAGAGTAACCTTGGTGGTGAACAAGTTTTGAAACCCTAGGTAGCAGTTTACATGTGAGGAATTCAAAATGAAAGGGTTGAATTTTTATTTGAATCATTAGCATCCATAGACCACCATACCCTAGCACAAACTTGGATGAAACACCAAAATGGAGGCTTTACCGACTTGTGGAATGAAGAATTTGTAATTTGGAGGAAGATTTCAATGAAATTCAGGCCTTTTAGCCCAGTGCACCGCGCTTCCCATGTGTGCCACGCCAGTGTAAATTTACACTAGAAAATTTCTCCTAGTGCGTCACGCCGTCCTTGTGCGCCACTCCTTTTTCCATGCAACTTTTGGAAGCCTTCCTGATGTCAAAATTGGGTGTATGATAGCGCGTTGGAAAGGTATTTCAGTATACTTTTCAATACAACCAGAATGTTTCAATTTGGAGTTCATTTGCTCTATCAAAAATTAAATCTCCCAAGACTGGTCAAAATGTGCCCAATGACGCTGCCTCAAGGCAGAGTGCTGTTACAGTCAACTTTTGAAGGTGTTCCTCAACTCCAAATTGAGCTCACGATAGCTCATTGGAAAGCTCCTTGTGTCTAGTTATCATTTTACGCATCAAACAAGTCATTCGGATAACCAAGCTAGGAGAAAACTTGAGTTCTCCAAGGTCACTTTAGAGGTGCATCAATTCTCCCGGGGCAATTGTATTTTTGACATTTCTCTAAAACCATGACACCTGTGTAAAAAGTGAAGGATATTTTTCTTCCTTGGCCTATTTTTGACAAAACCCTCTCTCCATTTTCCAAAATTCATCTTTTATTGCTCAAAAACATCATTTGCGTGAATTATTGAACCTTCCTCTGGCCTGCAAGTATTAGTGAAGCACTTTGAGAACAACAATTTGCGAACCCTAGACCTAATGACTGAAATGAGCCTTGTCCATTAAAAGATCAAACATTGAATGTCATGGATTTTAATAACTTTAATGAAAAGAGCTAAGCCAACAGGTACAAGACATGAGGGGAATGAACTGACAAGACCCTTCCGTCAGATTATGGCATGCCTCTAGCGGAATGCAACTGAGTGAATGGAGTGCGACACCTAAAAATGAGATGCAGAAAGAGTTTTGGTCTCTGACGGAGGACTGACAAGACAGACTCTAACAATACCCATGATTTTTTTTAACCATTACTAATCAGCAAGGTTTCAGGTTTCGTAGCAAAAGAGGTGGCAGATGTTACAAATTTTCTACAAATGTTCAGGCATTTTCGTAGAAAATACTTTGTTTTCATAACTGGATTTTCTATGAATTTGGACAAAAGTTACTTATTGGCTAAATGATGATTATGAACAAGTGAGACCAACGCAAATTATGATTTCGAACCTAACTCATACTGTGGACCCCACTTAGGCTTACATTAACTCTACACACTGACTAGATGACCAAATTGACACATTGTACATCTATTTTTTATTTTTAGAAATTCTAATAACATTGCTAATTTGACAAAATAACTCCAAACTATGTCTAAGTGTTATTGAAGATAACCACTCTTACAGTGGATTGGTCTACAAGTTCTAGGACTGTAGGAGTTGGTTTAAGATGAAGTAGTCCCAAGGTAAGTACAATTGAGGATTTTATAACGTTAATTGCAGCTCCTAGGTCTACCAACACATTCGAGATGTCAACTCCACTAATTTGTATTTTAAGGATCGGGTTTCCCGGATCACCATATTTGATGGGGTGTAGTTTTTGCCAACATTATTTTTGATCATTTTCTCATGACATGAATAGTGGGTGGGCCTTTCATTTTTCTTCCAGGATTTTTGGAGCAAAATTCCTTATTTGTTTTAGCATGGACTGGTACATCCTTCATAACTTGTAGTGATGGGATTTGACAAATAAGTTCTGGAATTCCCCCCAGAGATCAAATTTAGGTTGGGAAATTTGTTTTCTCAAGGATAGCCTCGTAGGGTACAGTGGGCCAGTGTGGCATCCTCAAGTGGTAATTGTTTGAGTAGGCAGTTGTTGTTCCTAGGTTTTAGTTGTGAGGCTTCATTGTCTATATGTTCAACAATTATCAGTGAAGTCTTAGTATTTACTACATGACCTAATTGAGGTTTCAATTAATTGCATTCCACAATGGAAATATTGTATGAAGGAAATTTGAGTGTCTCAACCTCTTGGGCTCCCATATTATTAAGGTTCGAGATGGATTGAACAACAAGTTGTGGACAAAGAGGATGATTTTTGGTGGAGGCGTTAGAGCGAAGATGTAACTTTTGTTGTAGCATAGGCTAGGAGAATTTACCTGTAGGAAGAGGAGTTCCATCCCAACTCTAGCATCATGAAGGGGTTGGACCAGGTTGGGGGGACCATGATTTCCAGGGTATTGGATAGTAATAATATTGCAGCAATGAAGGTGAAAATGGTATAGAATCAGGCCCAAAATTTAAATTATGAAAATACTGAGAAGGGTCTTGGGAATACCTTGATTGATGTTTTGTGGTGGTCGTTTCCATGGTTTCTTTGATCCCATGAAGTAAACTTGATCTATTTCTTCATTTTCTCCCTAAAAGCCCACCTTCGACCCCAGAAGAGAAGGACACATGCTAGTATAATGATTCCACTCATATATTTCACATTTTTCAATGGTATTGGGTGGGCATTCCTTCAATGGGTGCTTCTTCCTTCATTGAGGGAAAAAAAATAGCCATTGCCTTCTCGACTTCCATCTTTTTTTTTTTCATGTAGAACATCGAGTTGTGAGCACAATGTGCTTAGAATATCAGTCCTTGAATTATCTAGAAAGTTTCCAATTTCTTATTTTGTAACCCCACTATTGGATGTCTTGAGAGCTCATACTCCTCTATTATGCCTTATAGCTCCCCATGAAAGTTTGATGCACAAATCGTAATGGTGTCAAATTCTTCCTTTTAGATATCCCCTTTTTGTACCATGTTCAAGAGTTCCAAAGATTCCTTCGTTAGTGCTCAGAGAAAGATTATCTTCAAGATATCCTTATCTAGATCAATATGGCTTGATCTTTGCAGACAATATTTAAAGCATTCCACAAATTCCGTCATGCCTTCATCCTCTTTCTGCACAATCTTTAAGATTTCTTCTTTAATATCTCAATATTTGCACTAGTACTGATAGTTTTCAAGGAAAATTGTCTTCATGTCATCCCATGCTGTAATAGATTCCCCCCCTAAACCCATAAACCATATCAGAGTTGTTCCTTTGCGAGTAGCATGAAATATCTTCAATTTATGAGCATCGTAAATATAATCATATCCCCAACAGACAACGTCAAATTCAAAGAGAAATGTGTCTGGATCTTCAGAAGACAAACCATGGAAATTAGGTAATGTTGTCGAAGGAATAGACTTCATAGGTGCATCACCTCTAATATCTCAAGTTGGGAAATTTATTGTGGAGTTTTTATGGGCCATGAATATCTTCCAATATTCACTTGGAATATCAACCAGTTCTGGTTGTTCTACAACATGGGGTTGAGTTTGTTTAACACCACTTCCTCGAACAAATGGTGGACTTAATCTTCTTAAGTATTCCTATTCTTCTTTAGAACTTGTAATGCTCAATTCTTCTGCCCCTCTACTTCTTATTTCATCTCCCCTGAGTTCTTCTTCTGTTATTGGAGGAGGTTCTTGTTGCGAAATTGACTATTCTCCAAATCTCGTATCAGATCTTGTATAAGATCTAACCCTAATAACAACTCGTGATGATTCTCCTAACTCAACTCTTGCAATGATTTCTTGGATGTAGGTAACTCTTCCTAGATCTTTCCTTCTTCTTTTTCGGGGTCTTCCTCTACCCCTTTTATTTGGATCTCTATTCATGAAATCATAAAGAAAAAGAAAGCACTCAAACAAATCTAAACCTTAGGACCTAGAACAGGGTGGAAAGTCCCCTTCCCAGGATGAGAGAGTGGCCCCTAAAATCAAGAATAAAAAATAAAGAGAAACAACCCAACCACAAAATCTAAGCTCAAGACCTAAAATAGGGTAAAAACTTCCCTTCCAGCAGTGCAGTGATTATGATGTGAACCTTGGAGGTGGAGATGAGGTTGCGATTTTTCATAGGATTTAATGGCATGAAATATGGAAGATGAACATGATAAAATGGCTTGCTATAGGGCTTGGCATAGTGCATTTGCTAGAGTATCCAAGCATGCACTTTGAGACTTGTTCGTAACATGTTAGCTAATTGTATCTACAAGTCTGAATGACTCCTGAAATGGGTCCAAAATAAAGTTTTTTAGGCCATGTGATAGCAGTTGATCAGTTTAAGTTGAGTATTTTATGGGGTTGTACCACTAGTTGTGGGTCGTAGTATTACATTTTCCAATATATTGTTAAACCACCTTATGAGAGAAACCATGGTAGATTTTGGAGTTTCCAAAGAACAAACATTTTATGGTTTGAATTGAACCCTCATGGAAACATATGTGATAATGACGCTAACTATCTGTCAAAAACACCTTTTACAAAAAAGCATGATATATACAACTTTACAGCAAAACATGATATATACAAAAAATGATATATACTCCTATGAATATAAAACAGCACATAGGTACTTCCTCATGGTGTGATTTAGTCATGAAAGGAAATTTTTTCCTCTATATCTATTATGTTATATGATGCGAAATCTTAGTTGTGACATGATGTAAGGTTTTGAGGCTTATTTGGCATAAGACTGTTGCTATTCTAGAACATAAAATGGAAGCAATTTTCATTAGTTAGTATATCCTCTTCTCCAATGTGATACTCATCAAATTAAGAATGAGTTGAGTGTAGATTTAAAAAGAAACAACCCACATGTAGCATATTATTCCTTGTGTTCACCTTCATCTAATTTGTTTGTACAAGGAGGTATATGTTCTAGAGAAGAATTTTATGGCGTAAAATACATTGGGCCTCATTGTGTAGGGTGCAGTTCCTTGCCATGGTTAAGAGGTATGTCTTAAAGGTGATTCCACTTGACACACAGTCCTAGGTTGCTCCATTTCCTAACAAAAGTAATTTTTTTATTTTTTATTTTGCCGTTGATGCATTTGTGGGGGGAGGTAGTTATAGTAATATTTTATTTATTGCACCCTTAACCATTGTTCCCTATTCTTGGAGAGACACATGGGTCATTGGAGAAAGAGCCTTAGTTGTGTTTTCTATTTTGAGCTTGTAATTGGTTTGCATTTAGGATGAGTGATGAATCACCTAGATTGAAGCAGTGCTACCCTAGTTGGCACCTTAGCACATTATTTAAGGCCACTTCATTTGCTAGAGCTTTCTGTAGCTCACAATGGCCAAGTTGACCATCGTGCACACATTTTTAGGGTGCATTCTTAAGCAGTGAATTGGTTGCTTCCTTGGAGAGTATATGCTAGCTCACCCTGATCTACTGGGGGTATGTTTACTTACTAATAGTGATATGGGTGAGAGTCTAGAGAGATATTTGGGTCATTGAAGAAAGATATTTAGCCTCCTTTGTTGTTTTGAGCTTGTAATGAGTTTGCATTTATGATGAGTGTTGAATCACCTAGATCGAAGGAGTGATCCCCTAGTTGGCACCTTAGCACATTATTTAAGGTCTCTATTTTCTAGATCTTGTTGTAAATTACAATGGCCAAGTTGACCATCCTGCGCACATTGTTAAGGTGTATTCTTAAGGGATGAATTGGCTACTTCCTTGGCTACTTATGGTCTCAATGTCCTATATGTCTCTGTTACATTATGTATTTTATCCTTTACTACAGTAAGTAACCTGCAACAATCTATTATCTCTTTGATTGTAATTTATTTGTCTTTCTACTCTGCTCTCATTCATTGCTATATTTCTACTTGTATAGTAAAAAATTCACTCATAATGGTGCGGTGAAGTTGATTTCAAAGGATTCATCACCATATGATGTAATAGCAATGGGAAGCTAGGACTTTAGCATCACTATGTGGACCACAACCAGTCCATGCCCTATTTTTATTTTTGATAAGTTTTAGATCCATTAGCTAAACATGATAATTTGTTTTATGCCCCAATCTAACTCTAGAGTTAATGCTATGATAATTAGAATATAAAACACTTATCCCTACTCCATAAATCTAAAGGTAATCATCAAAATATGCCTATGCACCATCCTTACCCAATTCTCTGACAATCTACCTAGGAGGCTTAAGTATTGTTGTCTGAGGAAAACTCTTTTAAAGAATTGAGACCACATCAAATAGGAAAAGCACATTGAATAGGAAGAATTTTCCTATATTTAAATAAGTTGATATTCTTAGCTTGCTAAATACCCAAGCTAGGATCCAAGGAAGTGCTTTGTAATCCTTCACTCAAGAGTTATGACACCAACCTCTTATACCATTTTCAACTGTGCCACCAATTCAAACATTTTTAAACCTAGTAAAATGTTTAATCTCCATCTAAACTTGCATAGTGTATTTGCATTCTATGACAAGTTTTTATTGGTATTTTCACATACCTTGCATAATCTGCACCTATCGAGTCCTTCTTTATTTATTCTCAGAAGATTATACCAAGTCAAGTTTTTTTGTTTAGTGAAAACCACATAAAAGTAAAGCCTTTGAGGTATATTTAAATATCCAAACTCTCCTCCTCCACCACACATGATCCCTCTTCTCCCCATCTAAACTAATAGAAATATATCTAGCTTTTCGTGTATAAACCCCAAAGGCATTCTTTGACCATATAAGATTTTCTATCTTCTTAGTCAATTTGACATGGGTAGACTTGAGTATTGCCATAAAAACACCATAGGAATGAGAATAGTCACCTATAAAATCTAATGAAAGCCACCTTTGACCTCCAAATAGAAGTAAGATTCAACTACAATCTAAGAAAGATTAAAGTATCTTGTCCCTCAACAAAGGAATCATATGGAGTCATGGGTAAACATGGTAAAATAATCCATAGGGGGAACCTTGCTTCATTCATATTGGAATCTGGATGGTGGTTGAAGATTTTTTTTATAATACCATGTGGTTGATACACTTGTTGCACCACCCTTCATATTTTATCCAATAGTTACTAGCTATCCTCGTCTTCTAAAATTCCAATCTGCTGACCCCGAGATCAGTGGTCTTGGAGAGGGATAAATTTAATTAAAATTTCTCATGACAAGAGGCATCAAAGGAGAAAAAGGGACATATGATATGTTGGAAAAATAATGATGCCTAAATTGGAATGAGAAGTAGGGATAAGAAGATTGATAAACAAAGCTCCATGTGTTTCTCTCTAGAAAACATATTAACTTGATCTAATAGTTATCAGTTATGTCCATCTTCTAAAAGTCCAATATGCTGACCCTGAGATTAGTAATCTTCGAGAGAGATAAATTTAATAAAAAATTCTCATGACAAGAGGAATTAAGGAGAAAAAGTGGGACTTGATATGTTGGAAACCAATAATTATGCCTACATTGGAATCAGAAGTAGTGGTAAGAAGACCGGTAAACAAATCTCCATGTTTAAGAGTATATTGGTGCATTATCTTTGACAAAAGAAGGTCTATGTGTCAAAATTTTAAGGAAAAAAGATACATGGGGAATAAGGAACCTATCCACTTTGTGGGAGTCATGACATGATGATGTACCTAAAGGATCAAGCATAAGGAATAATATGATAAAAAAAAAGTTTAATATATAGTTGGATTTCTGAAGATGTCAAACATGGAGAAAAGGCAGACTTTTGGGAGTGTGCATGGGTTGGGCACCAGCCTCTCGGAAGCACCCAAGATCTGGACAAAATAAAAAAGGTTATGGTTAATTTGGGATGAAGTAAAACAAAGTGGATCAGTCCCAACAAACTCTTTAAGGTCTATCAATAAAATCAAATGGAAATATCCTTTAACATGGCCAAAAAATATCTCGACTCTCAATTTTAGAGGCAAAGGAAATCAAGGAGGCTCTAGATTTAGATTCACTAAATTCCAAAGAGAATAATATGTCTTGTGTTGAAATCCCACATCAAGAGGATCCTACTCACTTAAAGAAGGATATGACATGGTTCTATTAGAAGAGAAACAAATTCTTAGATTAAAGCCTAGAAGAAAATATGGAACCCAGGAATATGGCCCAAAGTTGCAACATTTTAGTGGATAACAGTCAAAGGGAAAAATAATTACACAAGAAAATTTGAAGGGAAGAAGTGTACAGTTCCCAACCAGGTCTAGATGTTAAATGGATGAAGAAAACTATGATTACATCCTAACACGATGATTTTTTTCAAAATTGGTATGGGAATCATGGATTGAAATGTTTTTAACTACTGCCCCTTTGAAATAATGAGTTCAAGAGCTAATTTGAAAATGACCAGCCCCACATGGAAATCAAATGTTATTAGGAAACTATAGAAATTTATTACAGAATTCATATTATAGGAAGTCAAATTTCAATTGGGTTTATTTTGAGTGGTGAGGATGATTGATTTTTATCCTCCCTGCCTAGCTTCAATTCCCATAAGTGATATCATGAGCTCATATCAATTGTATTTTTGTGCCTTCTTATTGAACAGTCTTGAGCCCTGATGAATATCTTACCCTTTCAAGGGTGAGGTGTTTTATTACAGGGAAACAAATTATGGGAAGTAAAAGAAAGAAATAAGAAGCCTTAGTAGAGGTAGAAGCCTCCTCAGTTGAGAGGATAACCGTAATCAAATATTAAGGATTCCAAAGGATTGAAAAATAAGGCAGACTCCAAATTTATAATTAACATCTTGAACATGACAGCCATAGTAAATAACTAGTTCATAGATGGAAACATATGTTGGATTCTGAGGGCTTTACAATGAATTGTGGTTTCCTTCTAAATTCCAAGTTCTCACACACAAGGAAGTCACAAAATCAGTTGGTGGATTGGTTAGGCAACCAAGCCATTGTTAGAGAATTAGGCCTTGAGCTTATTAATATTAACAATATGATTAAGGAAGTGAGCGATCTTAACTTCACCCTCACCTCCTTAATGATGGAATTTATGGGATTGTGAAACAACTCTTTTACAAAAATGAGGTTAATAATAAGGGAGATCAACCCACTACAAGGCGAGGATTGCTCATGTAGGGAGAAGGTTGGGAGAGGTGATAAACAAGAAATGGAAATTCATTAATGGAAAGAGAACCAAGATAGATATTATAGGTATAAAACTTTGGATAACCTTCATTCGATATCAGTTGGAAGTGGTATGAAAAGTGGAGGAGTGATGGAGTCCTCACCATCATGCCTTGGACATCCAATGAAGCTAAAAGGAAACCGTTGTAGCTTCCCAGGATTAAATCATTTTCACGTTGGGAATCTACAAGCATGTTTGAAAGTGGTATGCACAGTGATAATAAAGCTCAATTAGAGCTGAGTTTTGTATATTTCGAAATAGGAAACAATGCCATAATGCAAAATTTTGAGAAACAAATGGATAAAAAAGCGTAGGAAAAATAGCCTTAGAAAGGAAAATAGATTATCACATCTTTTGATTCAACCATGTTGACTTTATGGTGATATAAATATTCCTTCTCCAAAAAAAAATATAGAACCGTTGAGTATAAATATACTATGGACTGTCCTCGATTCCAATATATGGTAAGGTTAATTGGAGCTTTCACATCAAAACCATTCAAGCTTTTGGATTCAAAGAGTTGGTGGTGAAATGGACTTTTGAACACATTTCAGTTGCTTCCTATGTATGTTTAGTTAATTAGGAACATTCCAATTTTGACAGAGTGTTAAAAGGATTAAGGCATGATTTCTTTTTGTCCCCACTTTCTTATCATTATAACAGATAATTTGAGAAAGAGATCAAAGAAGCGAGAGAATGATCTCTCACCCGAGCCATTGCAATATTTGATCTCTTCAGATTTTGATTCCCTCACTCAGCTACAGTTTGGGGATGCCATATTCCTGTTAGGAGAATATAGTGTGATATAAGATAAACAATTTATCAAAACCATCTAGATTCAAGGATAGTTTCGGTCGATCTATCAACAAGGGAAAATGTAGTCCTCTTTTATCCTTTAATATAATTTTCAGACTAAAAATAAGAATCCTAAATATTCTAGCATTCAAGGAAGATGTGATCCCTTTCCTGCCAGTTATCACAGAAGGAAAAAATTAAAATTACCTAGAATTGCATCAAGAACATCATGCATGATAGCTACTCTAAGATTAACATTTCGATAGTCTGAAATGTGCCTTGGGTGATAATACTCTAATATCCAGTTATTTTGGGTCAATTTCCCACTCCTCCTTTTGATTCCAGGCTTCTGATTTTGTCCATACATTGCTCAGATGTTTATCTAAATTCACAAATTGATCTAATGTGTTACGAAAAAATCACACTTCTTTGGAATCGCCTCCTTCCCCATTATTTCGAATTCACATGACTTCCCACTATTATTAGCACCACCCTTCTCACCATCCTTTTTCTCGTGAGGTTTCAAACCTTGCCCATTGTTCATAGCACCATCCTTCTCACCTTCCTTTTTCTCATGAGGTTTCAAACCCCTATCCATTATTTATATCATCATCCTTTTCACGTTCCTTTTTCCCCTAAGATTTTGAACCCTATCCATCGTGAACAATCGATCTAATGGAATCTAATGTAGAAAGAGCATCAACATCCTCATGAAACTTGCAGCAGAATCCAAAGTATAAAGAGCATCAAACTACTCCTGAATTTAGGAACAAAATCCAATCTAGAAAGAGTATTGGAAGCCTCCTGAATTTGTAGTGGAATCCAATGTGGAAAGAGCATCAAACTCTCTCCCAATGTGAGAAGGAAAGTAAAAAGAGTAGTGAGAAAGTTTTCATCAAACTCCTCCTGAATTTTGCAGTGGAATCCAATGTATAAAGAGCATCGAGCTCTCTCCCAACATGAGAAGGAAAGTAATAAGACTAGCATGAAAGTAAATTTTAATAGGTTAATTTTTTATTATCTGAAAATTTCAATTTCCATGGTAGCTTATGTTGCTACAATTGAGGTTAAATTCTTTTTATTTGAGCATGTTGTCAATATTGAGGTTAAATTTTCTTTTTAATTTTTAATTTTAATTTTTGAGAAAAATATGTCACTTTAAGTAGAGGCTATATATAATTATTTTGAAAACCTAGAGAGTTATCATTTTGGCATGAGGGCATCAATAAAAGATATTGAAGAACTACTTAATATAAGCAAGTATGCTCATATAAAAAGGGACATGAGGAATGACATTTACACATAAGGGTAATATATACTAATCCTTAAAGATGTGGAAAATATCTTCAAATATATGAATAATGCTATCAATAAACTCAATTAGTTTTAGGTAGCCCATTGATTTCGAGGAACCTCACTTAGAGCTCATTAACGCAGTATTAGAAGCTAGCCATAGTTTAGTTTAAATTAGTCACTCACACTAGTCATTTTTAGTTGTATTAATTATTAGCTAGTCGTTATTTTAGCCCAAGACTAAATTAGTCATTTATGTTAATCGTTCTTAGTTGATTCACTTAAGAGTGCTAATTTTTTGTAGCATTTCACTTAGAAAAGTTGTGGTGACTAAATTTTTTAGTCACCTAATCACTAATTTCTCATTTTCTACTAGTGATGGTTTCTCCAAAACCTTAATCAGATCAAATAAGGGAACAAAATTCAAGGCCCTAAGCGAGAAAAACAAAGGTAAAAAATAGACAACCTCACATATTGAACATGGTAGGGATAAAATAGGGATCAAATCTTAGTTATGGATTGCCAAGCTTTTTCATCCCACTTTGAAAAAGTTTTCATTCCTAAGGGTAAATACCCAAAAGTGGAAGCGTCATCCAAATGTTTAGAGATATTTCCCTAAAAGCTAAAGAGTCATCCAAATATATAGAGATAATAAATATGACTCGTACCTTGCTATTAACTCCTTTTAAAACAAAAAAACCCCAAAAATAATGACAAATGATAATGCATTAGGGTTTATGGATTTCCATGTAAATTCTGTACAGCCACCTTGGAGCTTACAAGGTCTACACCTTACGAGGCTTATGAAGAAACAATTGGAAAATAATATTGGAAAATATCATCCATAATAGCTACAACAAGCCCATTCTAAAATTAAGTAATCCCCACTCCAATGTCCAATGTGTATAATTGGCTAGTTGAATGGTTATCATAAATAGGAGATGAAACTTGAACTCCAAGTTTTCAAACTCATTGGTCAGACTAAAAAAGAAAAGTTGGAATCTCTCAACACTGGTTGGGCCTAATAAAAGAGAAACTTCTTGGTCTCTACCTCATCAAAATTTGTCTCTAGGCCCCCAACTCACAAGATAAGCATCATTTCCCCCACCCATTCTTTGCTAAAGACAAAGCTTGTATGCATATGTTTTAGTCTTAGACACAAGCTAGATACCTTTGGAGACTATTTTAAAATTATTCGTACAAAATAGTTAACACTTACAAACATAAATAACTCACTACTAAGGGGCCTATTTTAGTTAAGTCTATATTTTGAATTGTGCGTGGAAAATACTTAGAATTGAAAACCTTATTTTCTTACTGATAGGGTGTAAACATGTTGTGAAAAATTAATATTTTGTATGGAAATCCTTTTTGTTTTCCTAATTATTTCTCAATTGTGTCCAACTGTCGATTTGAGTCCATAACAAAGCAAATAAAGTGGCCATACAACTCAACTTCCTCTACAACTTTGAGAGGACATTAGGAGACTGTTTTTTCAATTGTCAATAGTGAGGGAAACATCATGAACATGGAAATAAATAATCATTTAATTTCCCAATATAAGGCCACCTCACTGAACCAAAATACCAAATCAATCAACCCTTAGATGTGATTGAATAAAAATGATTCTAGGAGTATCTCACTGGTTCATTGGTAGTAGGTTGCTAGGCCCCGAAACGCTCTACGACATAAGCATAAGTTTTATTTTCCATAAAAGGAGAAACTGTTCACGTCAATCCAATTTTGGGTATGGAGTTAGGGCTCCCAAATTGTTGGTGGCTGTAAAAGTCAAAGTCAAAAATCCACCATTCTTTTGGGGGTCAAGGAAATTCAACAAGGACACATAAATCACCAATCCATATTGTGCACACACACAAAAATAAGAAAAATGTAGCCATCAATGGACTATACAAATAACATTTGTAGGCATAACTCCGATCTCAAGATAACTTCTTTGGGCACCGTTATATCTTTCTCTAATTAAATAAGGACAAAATATGAGAAGAAAAAATAAACTTACAAGAGAGAAGATTAAAATATATGTTATGTACACTTATACATTGACCTCCCTTATAAATTATATGACAACTTCCCTGTAAATAATTGAAGATGTAATTGGAGATGGTACAAGTTTAGAGGAATTGACTATCGAGCATGAATCGTCTAGATTTTGTCCTTAAAATAGATCCTATCAGTATATGTGTGACAATCATTGCAAACTGTAGGCCTTGAGGTCAATACTGTGTTAAAATATATGGCTAATAATTTTTAGAATTTCACCTCTATAGTTAGTAGGCTTGGTTTATGATAGAAATTACAACTCTATCATAATGCTTCAATCTGGATCGATGAAAACATAAATTAATAACTTACTACGATGATAATAGAAATTAATATCCATCTACTTTGCATTACTAGGCTTCGTCTATGATATAAAATGGAAACCCTGCCCTAATGCTTCAATATGGACCGATCAAGAAATAAATTAATAACCAACTACAAAAATTAATAACCAACTACTTTGCCTTCACTAATATAAATTTGACTCAACTTAAATATACTCACAAGATCTCATATAGCTTTCAAATGTGAACAAATAAAAATATATAAGGAAATAAAGAAAAATGAAGGAAAAAACTCACATTGGAAAATTGTAGGCCGCTAAAATAAGTCTGCCATGAGGAAAGGTCGTGAATAGGAGAGCTAGAATAGCATAGATCCTACCTTGCTATTTTTGTTCACCTTGACCATGATCTTGTGCTGTAAAAGGAAAAACCCCAGGACATGGTGCTAGATACATGATGGGAAATAGTGGAGCCCCAAAGTTGGTTACCTTCCTTCCCACCAAATTAGGGTAGAAAGAATTCAACCCAAAATTTTTAAAATCCTCGATAGATACAAATCCCATTCAATATTCCCTTTAAAATTTTAATGAGCATTTCCAACTGAGACGCGGTAGAGATGAGAAGGACGTAACCTACCTTAGGAAATTCCCTTCTAATGTGGCTTCTTTCAATGAATGGGACGTATGATTATTGTCAATCTAGTCATTTCCTTTGGAGGAAGAGAATGATGCTACATTATTCTCGGAAAACCTATGTTCCAGGAACAAACTTCACCAACCAAAATACCTATCTTCACCCTTGATTGAACCAAAATCAATGGTTCAAAACCCATAAGATATATCAGAAACTAAAAATCAAATGTAAACAATGGAATCAATCAATCATAAACAACATGAATGGTAATAAAGCACTATCGTGGCGGAATCATCATTTTGGAAGGAATAAAGACAAATGTTACAAGAATCATCACAAGGGTCTTACACACCTCATTCCACAAACATCGTCGTCAATGTCAAATGGGTATTTGTAACTTTGTCATTCTCCTACATTCCTAGTACCAAAACCCACACGAGAGCAAACCCAAAATATAGTCACAAGGAACTTATGCACCTCCTTTCACAAAAGTTGTCGCCGATCTCAAATCAGTCTCTGTAATGTTTTTGTTCTCGTCAATTCCCAGTACCATAACCCACAAAAGAACAAGCCCAAAACACAATCACAAGTGTCCTACACACTTCCTTCCACAAAATCTTATGCTAATGTTAAATGAGTCTATATAACTTTGTCATTCTCATCCACTCCCAATACCAAAACCCACAAAAGAACAAACCCAAAATATAGCGAGGGTTTGGAGAATACAACTATGGTTTATAGTAATGTCAAAGGAATTGATGAGAGGTTTACCCAAACTATAGCCAAAGTTTGCATGGATGTCAAAGAAGTTGATGTGGTTGATGGTTGTTCAATATGCGCCTCTAAGGTGGGTTATAAAATTCATATAACTCAAACCCTTTGTTCGATTAGAAAATGTTACCCCAATTCTTATTTTGTCTTAACTTAAGACATTAAAATGATTGATTCTACTTTTATCTTAACTTAAGGCATGTAAATAGTTTTAATTTTTAATTTAACATAATTAAAATAATAACTTAAATATTTAAGACTAAATATTACTTCCCTTTTAAACAAAATGTCTCCTCTTTAAAAAAATGTTTAAACTACATCACTAAGACATGGGGTAAGACATGGGGTCATAGACCGCATAGTTGAGTGTAGAGCACCTATAGAATCTATTAAAAAAACTATTAATTTTCAAACATTTTAATATGGAGTTTTATTTTCAACCATGACTTAACATTTTAACTAAGTGAAAAAGGCGATCCATATTGGAATTGGAATTAGACGTGAGGAATTTCAAAATTTTAAATTATGAATGAACTATATTGGATAATGTGAAAAAATTCTTTTTCTAATATATGATCCAACTATTATATGAAGTAAATAAATGTTTTTTCAGTTTCTTATTGTGTTATTATCTTTAATTTATTAAAAAAAAATTCACCTATAATTTATTAAAAAATGCTATAATTTATTAAAAATAAAACTTGGAATGTGTTGTTGTTTATTTCAACTTCATTTCAAATGATAAATTATTAAAAAATGAAATAATTTATTTAAAAATCAAACCTGGAATGTGTTGTTCTTTATTCTCACTTCATTTCAACATCTTCAGTAGTGCCAATTTCAATTTGAAATGTGCATTACGCTAACTTATTAAAAAATGTAATAATTATGAAAAAATCAAGCCTAGAATGCACTGTTGTTTATTTCAACTTCATTTCAACATCTTCAGTAGTGTCAATTTAGATTTGAAATGTATTTATTTATCATGTATTTTTGTCAGCAACAGTTCAATGGGCTGGCTAAATTTTGGAAATCCTAAGTCGGCTAAAATAGCCCCTATGAAGATCTTTCTGTCAAATGTATATGTTTCTTTATATATCTTATATAATATATCATGCTTTTTCTTATGGGAAAAAAAATAAATAGATTTGAAATGTGCGTTATGCTAAATTATTAAAAAATAAAATAATTTATTAAAAAATCAAACATGGAATGTGCTATTGTTTATTTCAACTTCTTCAGCAACATCAATTTTGATTTGAAATGTGTATTATGTTTTAAATGTGTGCTTGTATAAATCGTATGTACGCGTTACATTTTGAAATGTTTGTGTTTCAAAAATTCTAATGGCCCATATATCCGTCCAATTCATTATCGGTTCCATTCATTACCTTCAGTCCGTTCATTTCATCTCCCCTTCAATGTGGATTTAGTCTTGATCCCACGACTACCTTGACCTTGAATTCTCCTCATGATTCCTAATTTATTTTTATGTTTGAGTATTTAGATATTTATAGTCGCTCTTACTGTGTTGCTCCTACTATTTTATGTAGATATTTTTTATTTACTTCCATGTGTTCGTGTTAGAAATCGTAATTACTTCCACATGTGGAGTTAGCTAAACACAGAGAGTCAGTTAACTGAGTGATTGAGTGTTTGAGTGTTGAGTCAAGTCGAGTTAAGTGATAGGCGAGTTTGAATGTGTGATTGCATTTTGTCGCATGTCAAGATATTTTAGGCAAGTCGCTAGTTGGAAAAGTATAAATACCCTTCACTGAGTTCATTGTAAGCATCATGTTTTGTGTGATCAATACAAGAGCCGCAACGCGTGTTTTGTGTATGAATTTATGCTTTGTCTTCTCCGTCTTTCCAACAAATTGGTATCAAAGCGAGGTTATAAAAAGCTAGAGAAGGAAAATCAGAAATAGTCCATGAAAAAAAAGAGAGAAATAGGTTTTCCTATTTAGAGTAGTATTCAAGGTGCTAAAACCCTCGTGGGCTTAGCATAGAGCCACGTGGGCTAGCATAGAGCTGCATTAGCAGAGAAAAGCTTACCGTGTTTTTCAAGCACAATGTTTTTCTCTGAATATAGAGCTGTAGAGGACTAACACAGTCTTTCTATATCGTGGATAGTGTTCGTACGCAATGCATCATCAGACAAGGCTAGGTTAATTGAGCAAAGAGGATTTTTCGATAAAAAATTCAAGTCAAGATTCATTGGCTTAAATGCATGACATTTTTTTTGGTGAAGATTATGCTTTACAGGGGTGCATATTGAAAATCATATTTTTTTTTGGGGGGGGGGAAGATAGCAGCATGCAATCAACAAAGGAGCTATAAGAAAAGGAGTGACAACAGTCATGGGTCACAAAGCGCAACTAAAGAAGTCTAAGAGAATGAATGAAAAATAAGAGGTAAAGATCATTGGCACGATTAGAGAGGTTTAGGCCACAGTCGAGGAACTGAGAAGTCTAGCATAAGACAAAGAAGAAATTGAGGGTGATTTGTGGAGCTTTGATTTGCTACCACCTCCTATGTTTACAGGTGAATATTTTGATCATTGGGTTATCAAGATGCTAACTTTTCTTAGAGCTAAAGAGTTAATTCAGTATGAATCTAATAACCCATATGATGCAGTATGTGATGTTTTAGCATTGAATTTTAGAAAACAAGCATTGGATGAGAAGTGTTTGTGCAGGGTAGCAAAACCTACAACTTCCAAGAAAGCATGGAAATTTCTGGAAGTAGAGTTTGGTGCAAGGGGGAGTGACATGCAACATTAGGTTATGTCACAAGAAAAGAAGCTAGCGACAAATCTGAGAACATATGAGCAAGACTCTGACAGCAAAACAGAGCTTGGAGAATGTTATGAAACCAACTCACAAAAAGATAGAAAAGAGAGATCAACGGCTTAGAATTCAGCCTCTTTGAGGGGGCAACCTCCTTTACATTACACAAATGAACAATTCTTTGATGATTCAAATGACAAAACTTCCTTTCTATATATAGGAGTCTATGGAGTCACAATATAACCCAGCCGACCTAACAATAATAATATAAATCCACAAAAATAACAATAGGGGGATTCTATGGGGCAAAGTAATAAAAATATGGGCACAATAGAGGCTCAACAATATTAATAAGGGATACAACTACAATAGTAATGGGTAATCACTAGTATTATAGGGACCTAACATGCCCCTCTTCTTCAAAAAAGTGTTGTCCTCAACGCTTGAGTAGTTTTGGGTGCTTCTGTATAAAATTCTCATCCTCCCATGTGGAATCTTCAGCAGATAAGTTCTTCCACTTGATGAGATACTCTGAAATTGATCGATTTCACAGCTGTAAAGTTCTTGTTTCTGTGACTGCTTCCGGTTCCAATATAATTTTTCCTTCCTTGTTAAGTTCTCGCAATATTGTTTGAACTGGGAGATTGTCGCCTATAAGCTTCTTTAAACATGAAACATGGAAAACTGGGTGCACTCGAGACGCTGCAGGAAGCTCCAATTTGTATGCCATAGTACCAATCCTTTGCAACACCTTGAATGGACCATAATACTTTGGTGATAATTTATTATCCTTCTTAGCTTGATTGAGGGACATTTGTTTACATGGTTATAGCCGTAGGAATACCCAATCACCTACATCAAAACTTCTTTCACTGTGATGTTGATCTGCTTGTTGTTTCATTTTATTTTGTGCCAACAGGAGGTTATCCTTTAAGAGTTGGAGGACTTGTTGTTGATGTTTGATGTGATGTTCCACTACTTTAACCTTAGAAATTTCTCTTAAATATGATGTGATGGATGGTGGCTGATATCCATAAAGTGCCATAAATAGGGTCATTTTTGTTGTTGTATGAAGGAAGTGTTATACCACCATTCAGCTAGAGGCAACCATTTGACCCATTGTGTCTATTTGTCAGATACAAACCAATGAAGATATCCTTCAAGACATTTGTTTACTATCTCAATTTGCCCATCAGATTGAGGATGATAAGATGAGCTATGAGCTAACTGAGTACCAAGACAAGAAAATATTTCTGTCCAAAAATTTCCAGTGAAAATGGGATCTCTGTCACTTACAATAATCTTTGGGTTTCCATGTAGCTTTTGAATTGTTTCCATAAATGTAGTAAAAACTATACTGGCTTTAAATGAATGTGATAATGCACAAAAGTGTGCATACTTGGTAAGTCTATCAACTACCAC